>VNKC01004150.1:48946-150043 GCA_008042775.1 Drosophila pectinifera | reverse complement strand
AATTAGAATATAAAAATGCCGACTTAAGGACCCAAAAATCCGCATTTGATGTCTTCTGAAGAGCATAATTTGGCCAAAAATGGAATGACAGCCAAATGCCGTTCATATTCAGAATCGCCGCTAAAATCTTAATTATTTAATAATAAAATATTGCATTAAAAATGATTTGACAAAAAATTAGGATATAAAAATGCCGACTTAAGGACCCAAAAACCCGCATTTGATGTCTTCTGAAGAGCATAATTTGGCCAAAAATGGAACGACAACCAAATGCCGTTCATATTCAGAATCGCCGCTAAAATCTTAATTATTTAATAATAAAATATTGCATTAAAAATGATTTGACAAAAAATTAGGATATAAAAATGCCGACTTAAGGACCCAAAAACCCGCATTTGATGTCTTCCGAAGAGCATTATTTGGCCAAAAATGGAACGACAACCAAATGCCGTTTATATTCGGAATCGCCGCTAAAATCTTAATTATTTAATTATAAAATATTGCATTAAAAATGATTTGACAAGAAATTAGAATATAAAAATGCCGATTTAAGGACCCAAAAACCCGCATTTGATGTCTTCTGAAGAGCATAATTTGGCCAAAAATGGAATGACAACCAAATGCCGTTTATATTCGGAATCGCCGCTAAAATCTTAAATTTTTAATAATAAAATATTGCATTAAAAATGATTTGACAAAAAATTAGGATATAAAAATGCCGACTTAAGGACCCAAAAACCCGCATTTGATGTCTTCTGAAGAGCATTATTTGGACAAAAATGGAACGACAACCAAATGCCGTTTATATTCGGAATCGCCGCTAAAATCTTAATTATTTAATAATAAAATATTGCATTAAAAATGATTTGACAAAAAATTAGGATATAAAAATGCCGACTTAAGGACCCAAAAACCCGCATTTGATGTCTTCGGAAGAGCATTATTTGGCCAATCATGAATTGACAGCCAAATGCCGTTCATATTCAGAATCGCCGCTAAAATCTTAATTATTTAATAATAAAATATTGCCTTAAAAATGATTTGACCAAAAATTAGGATATAAAAATGCCGATTTAAGGACCCAAAAATCCGCATTTGATGTCTTCGGAAGAGCATAATTTGGCCAAAAATGGAACGACAACCAAATGCCGTTTATATTCGGAATCGCCGCTAAAATCTTAATTATTTAATAATAAAATATTGAAATATTAAAGTAAAAATTTTTTTGTCGATTTTTCAAAAATATGTAAGGGGTTACATCATTAAAATTTTTAAAAAATTGAATAAAATTTTGTTTCTGTTTATTCTTAAAGTCGGTATGCAGATTAATTAACCAAATAAAATCTAACAAAGAAAAGCTTTCCGATTTGAAATTAAGGCTGTTTTGGCCAAGTTGTGGTTATTTTTCATTTTGATTTGTAAAAAAATTAGGGTGTAAATATATTTATTGATTGAAATAAAAAATTCTGATATATCCTTACCTGCAGTACACAAGGTCTTATATGGTCCAACTTTTCCTGGATGAAAGCAAAGTAATCCATGGACATGTGCGGCAAGTAAGTTATTGACTCCATAAATATATTCTCGCTTAGATTATACAGGCACACATTGAGCTCATTGTACCATCCAAACTCTTGGGCCACCACACTGATCAGCGCATTGAAGGTATCCAGACAGACGCCACGAACTTTTGCCAATATAATGGCTGACGAGAAGAGGCCACTTTGACAAAGAACAATACTCGTCATGTTGGTGTGATATTTGCTATTGGTAACCAGGAAGTTCCTAAGAATAAAAAAGCACAGGAAAATATATTGGGACAATCCTTAATCCTTAACTAATTCGAACTCACCACAGCGGTATGTAGTTCTTGTCATTGACCGCCTTTTCGGCCATCGTTATGAGCAGCAGGTTGGCCAAATGAAACTGCGAAGATGGTGACATTTGCAAGGCGCTAATTGACTCATCAACTCCATAGTGATAATCGCTGCAGACAGCGCCGCTGATCACATCCTCTTGCACCACTTTCTCGGGCAAAATCACACGTACGTCTTCTGAGTGGCGGTAGGTGATGTCCTTCAATATTCCCTTAAGCAGCGGATGACCCAAGTACCGCGAACGCAGCAGATATGTCGACTTCAGAGCCATGGCACTTAGCTGCATTAGGGCGTAGGTGTGTCCGTACATGGCCAGTTTTAGGGCTGTGCGTATCGGTTTTACGCGCGCCACATTATATGTGAGCAGCGCCTGAGTGATCTTCTTGCGCCTGAGCAGATAGTCGCCGGCGAACTCGATGCAATGCTCGAAGGAGAGATCGAAGGTGTTGCAGAAGTCGCGGCACTGGTTAAACTCGTTCTGCAGAGCGGCATCCAGAAACAATTCGAATGGCTCCTTTCTGTAAGACAGTTTAGTTTAGTTAACAAGCTAGAACTGGATATTATCCATCATTTTCGACGCACCTGAGCTGTATGGTATACACATTCTTATTAGTAATCACATAGCTAGGATCATAGTTGATCTTGGGGAACTCCGATTGCATTATCTCCATTTGCCGCAGAGAGAACTCACTGCTCACATCCGCGGTCTCGTAAAACTGAATGTAGTCCATGGGCGTGAGGATATCTTTAATTTCAAAAGCCTTTGCCTTCTCCTCTTTGGTAAGGGTCTCTGGCTGGGCGGCGGGATTGCGATATTGAGCCATCTGATACAAGTGCAGCACAGTTTCGTTTTCGAAGCGGAAGAGACCTATCTGGGCCAGATTGTTGAAGCGCTAAGTGAAGTAAGTCGTACATTAGTGGTCATGTTTAATATCTTGCTAGAGCAGTGGAACTCACATCTTCATCGGAGGTGTGCAGAGAGGCCATGGCGCTGCTGATGACGCTCACGGCATTGATGGCATTACTGGGCATCTCGCTCTGGTCCAGGCTCGAGGTGGCCGTGGTCGTTGCACTGGTTGTGTCGCTCTTTTGGGCACTGACCGCCTCCACCTCTGCCTGATCTAGCTTCTCGGTGTCTGCGTCCCGATTCTCCTTGTCCGTGTTGGCAACCAGCGGCTCTGCTAGCGACGAAGCCGCCGTAGAAATGGCCGAGTCGCTGTGACAGTGCAGGTCCACGTAGTGTATGCCGTAGAGTATGTTGGAGCTAATGAGTATTTCCTGGGTGTGCTTGGGTATCTTGTAAACGAACAACGGCTTCAAGCTTATATCGATGCTGTGCACGGTCAGGCTGTGGCTGTTGCTGTGCAGCGCGCTCAACAGGAAGGTGCTGCGCAGATTTTGGATGGTGTAAAAGGATCCGGTGGTGGTGCCCAGCGGCTCTGGCGTGACCGAGGGCGAGTCCATGATTGCAAAGGAACCCGTCGAGTCCGGCATAACTAGAAGAAATTTTAAAATGGTAAAATATTAGCTTAGGCTATTAACTTAGGGCCCTTATCCTAATTCTACTTGGTTTCTAGCAGTGTCTGTCGAGTGCGAGAGTTGTGCAAACTCACCACGCAAGTGACGCTTCAATAGATGCAACAGTTCTCTCAAAACTGCACACCAAAAAACAAATATAAAATACACAATAAAATAGCGGACTAAAATTAACAAAAGATAAACAGAATTTGGGGAAGAAAATATGTTTAGAGATGTAATGGAAGAAGGGGACCTTTGTGGAAGACCTCTCTCAGATTTGATTTCATTTTAAATGGATTTCCATAAAGGTTAAACCCGTAATTAGTCTGAATTGAATATACTCTTAGCTTACGCACATTCATCGAACTTTTGCCGCTGATCGGAGAGCCGCATTTTGATGGCCTGCAGCTTCTTGGATCCCAGACTCTTGAGCGAAGCTAGGCGAGCTCTCGTGGCCGGCAGAATGCCGTCACTGGTACTGCCCGCTGGCAGTTGTTGCTGCTGAAAGCGCACGCCTCCCTGCTGGTCGGCGGCTTGCCGGGCTACTGCCTCGCTGTAAGATGGTGGCGCCGGTGGCAGTGGTACATCTGCAGCTACAGTCTCTGCGGACGTCGGGACGATGGTAGCGTCTGAAGCTGGCGCCGCCTGACTGCTGGACGCTACATCCTCGATGGACGGCGGCACAAAGACATCCTCTTCCAGCTGGCTGCTGTCCGAGGCGGGATCGGAGCTATTGCTTTGCCTGGGACCCGTTGCAGCGCTCTGCTGCTTATTCTGAACGGACATAACGATCTGCCAGGCTCCTTCACGAGTCGTGGGTGAACTGTCACCGGGGTACACGTACATGATTGCTTTTTGCTCCAACAGGAGCTTGAACTGTTGCTTAAGCGAAGAAGTGATCTGTCAGAAAGGTAATATTAAATACAAATGCTCTAGTAATCAAGGGTTTAATCCTCACCAGCAGCATGACGCCGTCGTAGGCCTTATCCTTGCAAATAACCAGACGCATGACAGATCCGTTTTCGATTGCGGTGCTCGCAATCATCGGGCAGTTGGGGCTCAAGCCTACGAAACAAATGGAGCCGTCTGAGTAGCCGATAATGGCCCGATTCAAGCCGGTGTTCGTCTTCCACCAGACCACGGACAGCGGATATGGGCAGGTCTTGGACGCCATGAAGGAGGTGGCCATCACCTGGCTGTTGCCGGTGGCATCGAATGGCTGCACGTGTGGAGGCTGCTCCTGCTGCGGTTGCTGCCCCGCAGACGCGTCAGCCTGATCACTGTTTCGCACCAGCATGTGCTCGGGCAGGTCGTGGCCCAGGGGCTCCTCCGCCTCCAGCCTTAGGCTCTCCAGATTGCAGGCCAGTTGCTCCACCGGCTCTGGTACCGTAGGATCTCCGAGGCCCACTGTGTGATTGGGGCACTTCTTCGAGTTGGGGCACTCGTGGGGACCCACGAAGGGGATGATGTAGGAGGTCACCTGACTGGTGCTGTAGAGAGAGCAGGCTGCCAGGACGTGGGTCTTGTCCACCAGCGCCAAAGCGGGCACGATGTGCAGGGTGTTGTCGAAACCTGTTGATGGAGGAGAACATATAGTTCAGGGTTCAGAAACACTCGAATTCGCGAATCGATCGGCACGGGATGAGTTAGTGGACCTCGTTGAATCAAAACAAAGTACGCAACAGAAAATCAATAGCCACATACGCACACATGGGCACAGAGTAATTTTAGGCTTTGCCACCCGCAACCGCACCACCGCCACCCCCACAAATTCACCCAGCCACCCACTTACATAGCACCAGCAGCCAGATGCCCGCTGGGTCGAAGCAGACGTCGTGAATGACACGGTTACGGAACCAGGATATCATCTTGACCACCTCCTGGCCGGAGGTGCTGATGTACCGCAGCAGGATCTCGTTTTCCTCGCTCACCAGGCACAGGAATTGCTTCTCGTCCAGGCCCGCCGTCACCGCTGAGAGCTTACAGCTGAGATTGGTGATCAGGGGCCGCAGCTCGAACATGCCCAGCTCCTTGAGCTCCGCGTGCCCCGCCATCTCGTCAAGATTTGCGGTCTTGGGAGCGCGTGCTGTCCGGATTTAACTTAAGGAATCAATCTCAGTTGCAAGAGCTTTTTTTTTCCAATTCCGAATGAAAACAAACTAGTGATGGACTCGAGCGGTCTACGGTTGATCTGGCAGCCACCTTGTCACGCGACGGTTTTCCAATTCGAACGAGTTTTCTGGCGTTTTGTGGTGAAAACCAAGAGTTACAGATAGCTAGGTCTCTTTTCACACAACTTAAACTCGAAGAAATTTGCGGAAATCACAGAAAGACAACCAATCTAAATCACTACAACCGTCTGGCAACGCCACGCGTGCTGCGCACAATTCTTCACTTTCCAAGCTGTTCGGCTCTTTCCCAGCACTTATCTAAAAAATCCTGGGTTCATAGGCGGGGAGCACTATTTTTTACACCCTTTCTTCGTTTTTCACTCGCGAAAAACCTGCGGAAAACACGAATCAACGCAAAAAATCGTGCCCGATGGCCAGGGCTGCTGCAGCTCTGAAAACATCTGATTGACGTGAGTATTCCCAGAATATATCGCACGAGCTCGAAACAATAAAGGTGGCAGCACTGCAGATTGAAAGGAAATCTGTCTCAAATTTGGTCCTACTATTTCAAAGCAACCCTGCAATCGAAAATAACGGCGCGAATTGGCGTCGGCGTCGCTTGTCCAAAATCAAAATCAAAATATCAAATTAAAGGCGCAGGACTAATCGTCAGGCGATACATTTGGAGAGTAAGGAGCACAAAACACGTAACGGCATGGAATCACGTTTGCCTAAGCCAATGATGACAGTGAAACGGCCAGTGCAACCGGTAAGAACCGTGCTGCCCACCGATCGCATACGAGCTGGAGGAGGACCAGGAGCAGCTAGTGGAGCCAATGCCAACCAGACCTATTGCGGGAACGTGTTGCCGCCTCTAACTCGCGATTTGAACAATCTGCCTCAAGTGCTGCAGGCTCGAGGAGGTGAGTCCGAGAATTACGATGTTTCCCAAGCCTAATCATTTGGTTTCCTTGTGTAGCACGCGCTGCCTCACCGGAACCCGCCAAAATGAACAATAGGGCCAAGCTGCGACGCAGTCGCTCCGCTTGTGACATCAACGAGATGCGTCAGCACATGAAACGCACAGCCGCACCGCCCACACTGCCCAGTATACCCAGCAAAGTCTCCCGTTTGGCCAGCTCTACTGTTACCGCGCCCAGCCAGCGATTAGGACGCCCGGCGACTGCAGCAACCAGCACAACATCCGCCGCTGTGGCAGTTGCGAAGCGACCAGTTACCGCACGGCCTGCTCCTCGAAGTGCTGCTACTGCACCAGCAACAGCAGCCGCTGCCAAGAACAAACCGAAAGCAGCAGGAACAGGCGCTGGAGCAGCAGGAGGAGCAACTGGTGCTGCACCGAAGCGTATAGCACCGTACGACTTCAAAGCTCGCTTCCACGATCTCCTCGACAAGCACAAGGTCCTCAAAACCAAATACGAAAAGCAAATAGAGGACATGGGCGAGCTGGAATCATTGCCCACGCAACTGGAAGAGACGCAGAATAAGCTAATTGATACCGAGTCCACACTGAAAAATATACAGACGGATAATGAATGTCTCCAGAGACAGGTGAAGCAGCATACGAAGAATATTGAGACAATTACCACAACACTGGGAAGGACCACGGAGCAGCTCTCCGAACTGCAGGCAATACATGAGGTTGGTCTAAAACCTCTTTATTCTGAAAACAAATCACATAAACAACCTTTTTTTTTTACAGAAAATAAAAGTTGAACATGCTGCTTTGAGCACAGAGGTGATGCATCTGCGGCAGCTCACCGAGGAACTCCAGCGCAGCAATGATCAACAGGCTGCCGAGCTGGAGGTCTGCAAGGAGCAGCTCTTCGCATCGAACATGGAGCGCAAAGAGCTGCACAACACGGTGATGGATCTACGTGGAAATATTCGCGTCTTTTGCAGAATTCGACCGCCGTTGGATTGTGAGGAGAACCGAATGTGCTGCACCTGGACCTACCATGATGAGGCCACCGTTGAGCTGCAGAGCATCGATGCGCAGGCTAAGAACAAGATGGGCCAGCAGATCTTCTCGTTCGACCAGGTCTTTCATCCCAAATCCTCGCAAACGGACATTTTCGAGATGGTCTCGCCGCTAATCCAATCGGCGCTTGATGGCTACAACATATGCATCTTCGCGTACGGACAGACGGGCAGCGGCAAGACATACACGATGGACGGAGTGGAGGAGAGTGTGGGCGTCATTCCGCGCACCGTCGATCTGCTTTTCGACTCCATCAAGGGCTATCGCAATTTGGGATGGCAGTACGAGATCAAAGCTACCTTCTTGGAAATCTATAACGAAGTGCTGTACGATCTGTTAAGCAACGAACAGAAGGACATGGAGATTCGAATGGCCAAGAACAACAAGAACGATATCTATGTGTCCAATATAACAGAGGAAACGGTTCTGGATCCCCATCATTTACGCCAACTGATGTACACGGCCAAGATGAACCGAGCCACCGCCTCTACAGCTGGCAACGAGCGCTCATCCCGCTCCCATGCTGTTACAAAGCTGGCGCTGATCGGTAGACATGCCGACAAGCAGGAGATCTCGGTAGGATCAATCAATCTGGTGGATTTGGCCGGCTCCGAGTCCCCAAAGACCAGCACGCGGATGGTCGAGACCAAAAACATAAATCGTTCCCTCTCTGAGCTGACCAACGTGATCCTGGCGCTGCTGCAGAAGCAGGATCACATTCCGTACCGGAACTCCAAGCTGACCCATCTTCTGATGCCCTCCTTGGGCGGCAATTCAAAGACCCTTATGTTCATTAATGTCTCACCCTTCCAGGACTGCTTCCAAGAGTCTGTCAAGTCGCTGCGCTTCGCCGCCTCCGTCAACTCCTGCAAAATGGCCAAGGCGAAGCGGAATCGCTACCTGAACAACTCGGCGGCGGCCAACAGCAGCACGACTAACAACAGCGGCAGTTTTGATAAGTAAGATAATCCATAAAGTCGCGTTTCAACGTTTAATTTGTACGATCTTGAATTTTCTATCTTATCTGTTATCGCTTAATTTATGTATGTATGTTTTTACCTCTAGTGCAAAATAAAAAATAAAATAAAGTGCCGACACATTCACAGCCATTACATTTTTCCCTTGGCCCCCACCGCCGCCCGCACCTCTGCGGGTATTTTCTCCACCAGTTCGGAATGATTCTGTCCCAGGCTGGCCAGCACTCCTTTTTGGTTTATGTGCTCCACATCCGCATTGTACGTATAGTGCTCGCCATTGATGTTGGTCAGGCAGCCGCCCTGCGCTTCGAGCACTGCCTCGGGTGCACAGGTATCCCATTTCTTGCATCCTGGTGTGGCGAAAACGTAGGCATGGGCCTTGCCCTCGAGCAGCTGCAGCACCTTGAATCCGGCACCGCCCACCTTCAATACCTCGGTGGATGCGTAGGCATTTAATGCCTGCTGGTGCAGGGCATTGGAATGCGAGCGAGTGGTGGTGATGATGAACTGACCAGCTGGAGCAGGCACTGCTGTGAATCCTCCCGTTCCCAGGCCCTTCAGACCCCAAATAGTGCGACCTAGTTCGCCATCCGGCTGCTTGTAGAAGGGCTGGTGGATAATGCCGCCCACGGCTGCGTCTTTAACTGCTATGCCAATCAGTACGGTCACGTGCTCCACGAATCCTGTAGAAAGAGATACTAGTCAGAAATATGGAGCTGGTCATCGCGAAGGAGCATTTTTAGACGAAATAAAATCCATAAGTTACCCAAAGTATTCTACCCTCCATTACTCACCCTGTGTGTACTCGGCTGTACCGTCCAACGGATCCACCCATATCACAAAGTCCTCGGGCTTGGCATCCTGCCACTCCGCCGGGCAGCTTTGCTGCAGGAACGATTCATCCAGCTCTGAGACCAGCCAATCGTCACATACGTTCAGATCGGAGCCGCCTTCCTCACCGATGATCTTCACGCTGGGAAACTTCTTCGTCAGCGAGGCTATAATGCAGCGCTGGGCAGAGCGGTCCGCCTCTGTCTGTGGATCATTTTTTCCCTTGTCCACGATTCCGAGGTCGCCTTTCTTGAGTACATCTCGTATGATGCCACCAGCACGCTTGGCTGTGTTAATGGAGGAGGCCATAAGGCGCATGATGACCGGAGCTGTAACGGCCATCTTGGTTTTTTTATTTTATTTTATTTTTTTTAATGTGGAGGAAGCCGATCTTTTAAAGGATTTGGATTGGAAGTTTTTGTCGCAGCGGCAAGGAAAGTGGTGAAAGTGAACACAGCTGATGGCGGCTTGAGAGGAGAGAATGACCGTAATTTCCGACGTGATTGGTGATGGCTCAAGTAGCTGATATTAATCGTTCAAATAGCAATTTATATGTAATTAATTTTTACGTTATTAATTGTAGGAAGTATTTTTGGATGGACTTCTAAAATCTCAGTTTCTTAAAACTTTTTGGTATATGATTTTCTGTTGCTTAACTACAACAAATTTATTCATTCAAGTTTAAAGCTGAAAATAATTTAATCGGCACAAAAGTCTGGCAACGCTGCAAAGCACACAAGACCTTTGGACCACCCGCGCTCCCCCTCCGAAATCCAACAAATCAGTTGGTTTCCATCTTGAAGAGGTAAGTCCTCAAAATTAACAAAAAATCATCAATTTCCTTAAATATAGCAATAAAAAATATACATTTTACAGAAAATGGCGCGTGTTTTGGTTGGAGTTAAGCGTGTGATCGACTATGCCGTCAAGGTGAGCCCCAAGATCGCCTGTTGCGCTTCCTTCATATTTCATTTTGATCACTTGTTGCGCCGCTTGTTTTGCGTAATCGCTTTAATTAATTGATAATTTAAGTACTTTTCCTATCCCATGTCCAGGTCCGCGTCAAGCCTGACAAGACCGGTGTGGTCACTCAGGGCGTGAAACACTCGATGAATCCCTTCGACGAAATCGCCGTTGAGGAGGCCGTCAAGATGAAGGAGAAGAAGCTGGCCGAGGAGGTCATCGCCGTCTCCGTGGGTCCCACGCAGTCCCAGGAGGTGATCCGCACCGCCCTGGCCATGGGCGCCGATCGCGGCATCCACGTGGATATCCCTGCCGCCGAATACGAGCTGCTGCAGCCCATCCACGTGTCCAAGATCCTGGCCAAGCTGGCGCTGGACGAGAAGGCCGATTTGGTGATCCTGGGCAAGCAGGCCATCGATGATGATGCCAATCAGACGGCTCAGATGACCGCCGCGGTGCTGGACTGGCCGCAGGGCACATTCTGCAACAAGATCGAGAAAACAGACGCCGGTCTGACCATCACACGTGAGATCGACGGCGGTTTGGAGACCATCAAGACCAAGACACCGGCCGTTTTGAGCGCCGATCTGCGCCTGAACACGCCGCGTTACGCCACGCTGCCGAACATCATGAAGGCCAAGAAGAAGCCACTGAAGAAGGTCACGGCCAAGGATCTGGGAGTGGACACCTCGCCCCGCATCGAGGTCGTTTCCGTGGAGGATCCGCCAGTGCGCCAGGCTGGCGCCACCGTCGCCGATGTGGATGCCTTGGTGGCCAAGCTGAAGGAGGGCGGCCACATCTAGGCAACTATTAAAATATTGTGAGCGAAGATTCTACGTTTTTTAATTAGTTGAAAGTTATATCAGAAACGTGCATTTATATCCAGCCACCGCGTCGGACCCGCTGACAGGCTCAAAAAATTCGACCCACATCCCCGCAGTGCTTTAAGTGAACTCTGAATTGGAATTTAGTTTCGTTGTTTGTGTCGCAGCTCCTAAGAATAAAGTGATTGTAAACTCTGAATTCGTATGACCCTCGTTTTTTTCTCGGTCTCTCCCGATGGGGATGCTGATGATGATGCCTTTTCCAGAGATGCCGCTGAACTTGAGGAACCAAAAAGAGCAGGCGACGAGGTCAAACACCTAAATAGTAGTTGAGCATTGATTTTCCTATTGTTCTCTATAGCTTTTATTAGGAAAAACTTGAAATGAAAACATTTGCTAATGTGTATGTTATATAAGAGTACAAATCGTATAAAGAGATAGTATATGTTGTTCATAAAACTTTCGATTACAGGCTAAAATTGTTTGTTTGTTTTGGACGCGATCATGACACAGATGCTTAATAATATACAGCTATATATATTTATGTGTTTAAAAATTGCAAGAGAGGGGATGTCCGGCTATCGTAGATTGAAAACAGGGGCCCATATTCCTGATTAAAAATACACAGGGGCGAAAGGTATATATTATTCTTTGAAGAACTGCAAGGCAATTTCGGCTTAAATTAGTTATAAGTATAAATTTTGAACTTCGAGATCGCATGCATAATGATTTAAACATTAAATATAAATGCCCAAGTCTAAGTATTTTAGATAAGTATTCTAAATGGCAGAGTTTTTAAGCCAAAATTAGCAAGGAATTCATTAAGAACAACTTTCGCCCCTAGGATTTCTTATTTACATACAGGAACCCACATCCAAATTGAGAGATAAAAGCTATAAATGCCAATTTAAAGATACATTGTGCCTCAATGCAAGAAAACTCGAGTGGCTCCCCATCTCGTCATGCACTTGGCAAGGGTAAAAGTTTTTAAAAATATACGCCATAAGCGCCGATAGCAAGCGTAGTTACGTTTGTTAATTGTATCTTAATTGCGACTCGGTTTACCACCTCTTCCCGCGCTTATCACACACCTCTCCGCAGCCAGCTCACCATCCAGACCAGTAGCCATCAAACCCGTCCCGCTGGCACCATTTGCTTGTCGGTGAAGTACAGAATGCGCGTCAGCATGGTGGTGATGCACGGAATCTGCTTCTGCTGGTGCATCTCCGGCGTATCCGGGGTGCAGGACTCGAAGTCAACGGCCACACGCTGGCACACGAAGGTGAGCAGGGTTAGGATGTCTAGGCGCTTGCCATTCGCTGTCAACTCGGCGCACAGGCTCTGCATGAACCAGCTGCCGCGGGTGGTGTTCCGCCATGAATAGAAACCAGGAACGGTGGAGTAGGCAATGAGGAAGTCCGCATGCACGGGTATCTTGTAGCTCATTGAGGAGTCGCCATCGGTTTCGGTGTGGCTGCGCTGCATCGTCACTCCTCCGTCCAAACGATCGCCTTGGCAGGCTTGAATAAAGAACAACTTAGGCTTCCCGGCCAGCGTGGGGCAGTGGTTGGCAGTAAAGAAGCTCCAGATGTTTTCCAGCTTGTACTGTGTGTCCTTGGCGTAGATGTAGCCCATTTCGCCGTGCGATAGAATGGCCACCAGGATGCAATCACTGTCGCTGTGATTCTGCGAAGCTGCGTACTCGATGGTGCGAAGTATGTCCTTGTACCGACAGTCCTTGTACACTGTGACCTCGAAGTCCAGCTGCTTAAGCGCGCGCGTGAGATTCTCGCAGTCTACGTTGGTTCCCGCCCGGGACTTCAGAGTGGGCACCTCGAAGTGCTCGTGATTAAAGATCAGAGCCATGCCGCGGTTCTTGTGTCGCATATTATACTCGGCAGCATGCCGATCCGTGACCATCTTGGCCACATTCTTCTTGTAGCTCATGGAAGGTGAGCTGTAGCCATTGGCCAGCTGCCCGATGGCGCCGCTTCCGTACGGATTGTGTGAGGATCCGCTGGCTACAGCAGTACTGCCTCCCGAGGAACCCAGAGCATCAATGTGATCGCCCTGATTCTCCGCATTTTCCACGCGTATGCCAACCTGATCGGCGGACTCGCTATTGTTGCTGTCGGCCATGGCGAAATTCCCTCCTTGAGCCTGCGGAAACTGATGAGTCACAAAAACACGCCGTAAAAACTGGTTTTCCAAATCTCCGTTTGTAATTGAAGCGCACGATTCGAGATAATTGTTCTAAGAGCAGGAGAAAGTCCGTGCTGAACTTGCAACAAAGAAAACTACAGAGCAACTATTTGCAGCTGCTAATTATTTTTCAAATCTTTTGTTTGGCTATTTTTCTTTGCGGTGTGACCGCAGTTGCGGAAAATACCACTGAAAGCCACCGAAAATGCGGTCACTCTAGCCCGTTTTTTAGTAAACTGAGAATGCTGCCAGTATTGCTTTAATTCCGAAAGAAAAGAAAAGATAAATTCTTCAATGCTTTGGTCGCCCGAACAAGTTGAGGGCATGCTGGAAGTGCTCAGGACATCCACGGATCGAACGGTTATATATAAGTGCTTGGTTAAGCTGCGCACGGACCTGGTTAAGGACAAAAATGGCATCATATTATTTCGTACTGCGGGTGGCGTTCCCATCATGGTAGGTTTTAGAGCCACTGCACGCGCTGCAGTTTAATGGAAACTGGAGAGCAATGGACGAAGTTTTAGGGAAATTGGCCAACTGCACAATTGGAGATCGCAATTTGCGATGGAGTTTAAAATTAATGATAATAGTGATAAAATAATGCCTTTTCCAGGTTCGCCTGATTACCAAGCTGAACGAGAAGATAATGGAGGTGGTTCTTAGCATATTAGGCAACTGCTGTACGGACGAGCAGGCCTGCGTGGAGGTGGGTCAAATTTAAAAATAACTATCATGCTTTTTATATAAATTTAGAAAATGGATTTTGGAATTATTTAACATCTAAGTAACATTTAAATAAACACATTTTGATCATTTTATTTATTTTTAAATTTATATCTAAAAAATTCCTTTTAGTTGTGGTAGGTTTAAATAATCTAACGTATATTTTGGAAGTATGCTGAAAATGTCCTTGGGAACAGGTTACAATGAATCTACAATCTTAAATAATTCATTGCATACTTTTTGGTCCCTATTAAATAGATTTCAAATCCTCAGCGATTTATTGATTTTATTTTTTTGTATTTTAATATATTTATGTGACTTAGTGTTTCTTTGTATTAATTATTGTGTTTTCTCCCACTTATAGGCTGTTGAATGCAAGGTGATCTCCCCGCTGGTGACAATACTAAAGACCATACCCAACCCAGTGATCCAATGCCGCGCCTGCCGAATGCTCGGGAATCTGGCCAAGAGCAAGAAGGCGGCCCAATATCTGAATGTTCACTATGCAGCTATTGCTCCGGCCATCTGTCATATTATCGAGTCCACTAGCTCTGTGCAGACTCGCATTATGGCCTTTCGAGTGTGCCGCTTCCTGCTGGCCAGCAGTCAGTTCCTTAAGCACTTTCTCGTGTCCAACGGCTTCCTACAGCTGATGAAGATATTCGTGGCCGTGATGAAGAATAACGAGGCGCCCAAGGAGCCGTTGCCGGACATAGAGGTGTCCACACTAATTGGCCTGAAGCGGAACCAGCACCGCGAGAAGTACTTCGAGGAGGTGGCCCGCAACCTGGAGGGAGTGCGGAGCGACATCTTTGACTACCAGATGCTCAAGAACTTCACGCGGAACTGTGACTACGCTCTGCCCAAGCAGAATGAGGAAGCAGTCGAGTTGGCCCTGGAGATTTTAAAGTGTCTCGTCCTGATTTCAGCTCAGCAGATTGGAATGAAGGCTTGGGAGGTGGGTTTTAAGCTTCATTTTTATTTGTAATTTCTTTTTAATATCCTTTTCTTTGTTAGTCCATATCCCGGAACACCTCGCTGGCCTCGATTGTGTGCTTTGTGAAGGAGGACGGCGAACAGCGTGCTCCGGCATTGAAGATCTTGTCAAACTTTTGCAAGGATCCGTGCGCCTTCTATATGCTGAGCACAGCGGATGCAATTGTGGCTGCCTGCGAGATGCTGATGGCCGTCAATATGGTTAAGCCGTTGAATGAGAGTGAAAGCCGGCACTGCATCAACATCATATCTACGCTGTCCACGGATGCCTGCAGTCGCTCCAAGATCCGGCGCTGCGGAGCTCTGCGAAAGCTAGTGGCCATGATTCGGGACTCGAACTCTCAGAGCGAGCGTTCATCGGTAATATAGAAGCATTTAACATAGAATGCATTAATTATCTGCTCTTTGAACCAACAGCTTTTCCACATCCTCAATAACTTTCAATATGACAATTTGAGCATGGAACTATTGCTCTGTGAGGGCCTGGTGCCTATGTTGGTTAGGGAACTCAATGATTATCTGACCAGCGACGATGAACACCACAAGCGTCGCCGGGAGGAGCGTCTGCAGGGTGGAAAGAAACGTAAATTGACAGATCCAACAACACCGGAGACGCTGAGCAAGGTAGGAGACATTCTTACACCAAATCAAGAAATTAAATAAAATCTGCATTCCATAATAGTTCTCAAAAACGCACGACGCCATCAGCTCGGACTTTGACTCGCCGAGCAGCTCACCCAGGTCCTATCGCACCACCAGTCCGTGTAGTTCGCGGAGCATGTCGCCGGTTTGCAAGGATCTGCTGACCAACGACGACGATGACAACTATTCACCGACTTGCAGTGACGACGACGAAGATGAGGATGATAGCGCGAATAATGGGGACACGAGGGATAGACGCATAGCCACCAACCGGGCCCAGGCCTCGAATGTTTTGGATATATTGAAGCTAATCGATGAAGGCAGTGAGCCCATCGATGACACGCTGTCGGACAAGGAGGATCTCGAGGAACTAAGCTCAGATGTGCCGCCTAAACTAGCCCAGTTCCGAAACCAGGCAGGCGACACCATTGACATTATTGAGAATTTGATTTATCGGATAACGCTGATGGTGAACAAGCGCGTGGAGCTGGGAAAGCCGGAGACGCTGGACACGCTCATAAGAGCAATCAATTTATTTGGAGCCAACAATAACTTCGCCAATGCCCTTACCAATATACTACTGTAAGTTCAAACTGGCATTTAAAACATTTAATTGATTGTAATGGCTTTTTTTTTTTGTTTTTCCAGGGAGAGCCAGTTCTTTGCGCAGATAATTAAGCATGGCGTGGTCCATCAGCTGTATCAGCTAACCAAGGTAGAGGAGGTCAGTTCTTATCTGAGCTAGCCTTAAACTATTTACTATTTCATGTTATTCTTTATACCTCTTTAGATGCGCAAGGATGGCTTTGCCTTTCTGGAGACACTTACCAATGTCGGAGAGTCGAACTATGGTAAGGAGGAGCTGGTGCGACTCTTGCGCTGCGACGATGTGAAGGCCCAGCAGCGAGCCGCCATTTCGGTGGCCTACATCATCAAGAGCCATAGGTTGCTCTACCAATTCCTGTATGATGGCAATGCTTTGACCCTGCTCTTCGATCTGCTGTTGCGCACTAAGAGCGAGGATCAGTATGCAGATGAGTCAGCGGATGCCGTGACCTCAATGGCACGTTATACCTTGGGCATAGTGCTGCCGGAGGCTGAACCCGCTGAGAGCACGGCTGAGATCTGTACCCAGCAGCTAAGTGAATCCAAGCAGCTGCACGACAACTGCGACATGAGATTCGTGGTTAGCGGTGGTGAAGGCAACTCCACACTAACCATTGGCTTCAACAAGCAGCTGCTCTGCGACACCAGCGAGGTGTTCAATAAGATGCTGAACAGCAACTTCCGCGAGGGTCACGACGGAGAGATTCAGCTCCAGGACTACACTGCCAAAGGCCTGCGCTACTTTCTGCATTTGATAAGCTGCCAGGAGCGGCACCCGACCGAGCCCAACTACCCCGCCCTGCTGCAGGCCTACGAGATGTCTCGGGTGTACATCATACCCGAAATGGAGGCCGTGCTGCAGCAACGCCTCATTCAGTTCCTGGACTCTCACAACTGCCTGCGACTGCTCGAGTGGGCGCTGAAGAACTACCATGCCGAGCTGACGGAGACGGCCATTAGCTACTATTTGTGCTCCTCGCTGCCAGCGCCGGAGAAGAAGCTGTTGTTCCGTGCTGCGGAGGATTCGACCTACGCCAGCGAGTGGTTCCAGCTGCTCAACGATGCGGTATTCGAGCGCTGCCGCAGCACCGGCTACTAGCCACCACCATCCCAGTTGCGTTCTGTGATCGTTATCTTGGCCGTTTTCCATTCCCTGGACTCAGCTTGATTTATTTGCCACAGCCCTAGCCAAGTATTCCAATGTGCTACAATTGTAATGTAAATGTAATTGTAAATGTTTAAATGTCTAGACTAAGAATTAACCAAGATCCTCTGCCGCCCGTTTTGTGGACTCGTAGGTGGGCATGGCGCAGAAGCGCACGGTCAGCCAGTCCACCAAGGGAGTGGGACAGAGGGCGAAGAGCCATCGGTAGAGGCGATATCGCCAAGGTTCCTCGATGTACAGAGCCAAGGGTTGTGAACTGGTCAAGGCATCTCGGAATTTGTTCAGCAGTGACTCGTTCCTCAGCCGATTGGGTGGCTTAAAGCCGGTCAATACCTTAAGGTAGCCATTGAAGGCCTCGAAGTAGGTGTCGTAAAGAGCATGCTGCTCCGGACTGAAGGCCTCGCGCATCTTCTGGGCATGCTGCTGCTGCCTGGCTGCGATGTTGCTGTCTAGAACGAAGGATCCCGGTATGAAGTTGACCACCTCCATGCCGTATTGCTGCAGCTCCACGCGCAGCGAGTCCGTCCAAAAGCGCAGGGCGGCCTTGGAGGCGGCGTAGGGCCCCAGAGCGGGCAGTGCCTGGAGGCTACAGTGGCTGGTCACGTTAATGATCCTCCCATGCTGCTGGCGGAGCAGTGGCAGCAGCTCGCGGGTTAACCTCATGGTGCCCAGCAGGTTGCAGTTGATCTGTGTCTCGATCTGCTCCGGCAACTGCCACTCGAACTCCCCGAAACACATCACACCCGCATTGTTTATCAAGGCATTCAACTGGTAGCTGGGATCCTGGGAGAGTATATCCCGCAGCTGCCGATGAACCAGCCTGATGGAGTCCGGTTCCAGCAGATCCAATTCCAGCGTGTACATCCTATTTCGGCCATCCGTGGAGGGGTTTAGGGCCTGCAGCAACTTGGCACCTTCCGATTTTAGATTGTGACAGCAGGAGACCACAGTCATCTGGAGCGCATTGTGGCAGTATACGGCCAGGGAGTGCCTAGATCAAACAGGTTACTCTCTTCAGCTGCTAACAGGTTCAGATACCTTACCCCAATCCCGAATCGCAGCCCGTGATGAGCACCACGTGCCGGCTATCGACCTTCAGGTGGCTCCGGCCCCATCCCAGGCTTCGACCCAGGGCGCTTAGTAGCTGACTGCCGCTCATATCGCCAGTTCTCGAGTAACTGAAACAAAGAGCCGAGCGGACAGATTCCAAATAATGCAAAATAAGGCAAACCCGAAAATGAATATATGCATTCCGTATACATATATGTATGTAACCATTATCTGCGGCGGAACGGAAGAATACTGCCTTGTTTACCTGCAAGCCTTTAGGCTGGTCCTCAACATCTGGGCATAGGTTGGGATATTCCTGATTGCTGAGCCTTGAATTGAATATTTTTTTATCAGATACTTACCTTTATATACGTTTTATAAGAGGTTTATTTCATATTTAATTTATTGCCCAAACAAACATAGGGCTTCTAAGTGATAATAACTTACAAATAATAAACAATAAATAAAACTATTAGCTTTCTAGTTTGGCTTCCAAAGATTCGAGGGATTTATTAATAAATCTTTATATTTCTTACTGATGTCTATATGTTTTCTACCATCTTTTTGGATAAATCTGTACCTAATTGCATTATTACTTCAATCAGATATCATCAAGAGCTGATCCCTGCCATCGTAGAATTTCCCTTGTAGTACACCCTAATTTACCTGCTCAGCTTACCTGACGATAAGCCAGACCATTTGCAAGTCATACGATTCACGATGACTACATTTCTTCGAGTACAAAAATAATTTAACATTTTGTTTTTAGGTTTTTCGGTATTTTTATTTGATTTTATTTCATTTATGTCAATTTTGGTGTTTTTTCTCTGCCCTGTTAAGTGCATTTAGGTTCTGCCGGTTTTGGTTTTGAAAAATATTGAGAATTTACTGTGGAAAATGGCGAGAGTTGCTTTTCAGACCTGCTCTTTTGGGGGTATGTTCGATTTTCACTGTCTCTGCGTAATACATATAATTACATATTAAATAATTGCTTTGCGTTTTGTCATTTCTTATAAATGGTATTTGAAAATAGCGCATTCGTTGCGTTTAGTAAAAATATATTTGGGTTTTCTACTGCAGCTTACAGAGTACAATAAGTATATTTATCTCATTTCACATTTGCTTTTGCTTTTGCTTTCGCTCAATATAAAACTCTGCTTCAACGCGATTAATGTTTAGGTTTAAACATATACATTTTAATATATATATATATATAAAGTGTTTGCATTTCTTAATTCTCTCTCAAGGCATTGTATTTAGTTTGTATTTGCATATACATACATATTTGTTTACGCGATTCGTTTAAATGTACAATTTTAAAACCGGCTTAGTTCCTTTCATTACGCTTCCCTCCTGCTCTCTCTCCTGTTTAGCTTTTTCTACTTTCGTTTATCTGTTATCTTTTGTATTCGTTTTATAATAAATATCACAACGCATCATCCTTCAAATCTACACTCCCTAGAATCCTTATCATTCGCACTCCCCGCCCCCGGCTAACAGCTGGGGTCTCTGAGTGCCACAGGCATTAATCATGCATCGTCGATCTCTCGCATCAATATTTTTTTGGAAAAAATATATAACACGCTCTAATGAAAAGGTTTTAAATTGCACAAAATACAAGTACATAACATATGTAGCTCGGCTCGGCGTATGTAAAAAGACATAGCAAAATCATAAATTAACCATAATAAAGATAATAATACAAAAAACATTAAAGTTAACGAAAACGTTTACGATTACAAATTACAGATTACGAATTACAAAAATGAAAACATCTCCTACAACTAGCAAAATGTTTTGTTGGTTTGTTTTTTGTTTCGGGTTTCCGGTTTCCCAATGTCTAGTTAGTGTTTCTCGGCCAGACTCTCGACTGTTAACACGGTTAACACGGTTAACACGGTTAACACGGTTAACACGTTAACTGACAGTTAAGTCTAGTGGCACCTTAACCGAACTTTGAGAAACCGGCTCCTAGCAAGTTATATAAAACTTAACTTAATCCTGACTCGACTTGTTAACCTCTCCGGTTATAAGCTGACCAGCTTAGACGGCTCGGCGGTGGGCGTGGGCAGCTCCAGCGGATGCCTGTTCTGCGAGGAGGTGTTGGGCACCAGCGGCCCGGAGACGGGTGTCAGTCCGGTGCCGCCTTCCATCAGCGAGTCGAAGTTGAAGTTGACGCCGGTGGAGGGCGTCTGAATGGGCACGCCCTGGATCTCGGTGCGACCACCGGGCTTGTTGGGCATCGTCAGGTGCATCTGATTGCTGAAGGGTCGCTGCACGGCCAGCGTGTTGGGTCGCTCCTTGGGCACCTTGTTGAGGGCGTTCAGCGTGGGACTGTTCATGCTGCCGTTGGTGGTGGTAACCACGGGGAAGGCACTGCCGAAGCTGCTCGGCGGCGTGCCCGACATGGGCGTCTGCAGAGAGCCCGAGGAGGCGCCCGTCGGCGTCATCAGCGTGGACATGTGCGGCATCGTGGACATGGGCGGCAAGGCGAAGCGCTTGCTGGGCGGCGGTCCGTCCTGGTCCAGGCTCGAACTGGAGTCCAGGCCGCCGTCCAGGGGCTCATCTTTGATTTGTAGCAGCAGGTCGCTGGAAAGCGGTGGCGGCTTGAGGTCCAACGGCGAGTTGCTCCGCCCGGTGGAGTTCAGGGTGGCGTCCATACCGGTGATCGTGCCGTTGCTGCTATCATTGCTGTTGTTGTTGTGGTGGCTGCTCGAACCGCTGCCACAGCTGCCGGCACTGAGAAGTCCCACGGGGGCAATCAGCCCGTTGCAGGTGTTCACGCTGAGCAAATCGGCGCGCACCTTGATGCATGTGGAGCGATGGGCCTGTAGGAAGTAGGCCAGCTGCTTCTGCATATCCGTCAGCGTCTCCATCTCCTTGCGCAGCTGATTGCCCTTCTTCTCCAGCTGCTCCACCTCCTCGGTGAGCTCGTTGGTCTGATCGACGCGCCTCTTGCGACAACGGGCCGCCGCCTGCTTGTTTCTCTCCCGGCGAATGCGACGCTTCTCCTCCTCCTCCGGCGTCATGTTGGCGGACCTATTCGGTCTTCGTCCGCCTCCGCGACGGGCCGGCGTGGCACTGTTCGAGGTGTTCGTGGTGGAGCCCGAGGATCCGCGACGGAGTTCAGCTGCCAGGACGTTACTGAAGTTGTTGACGCCACCATTGGCACCGGTGCCGCTCAGCATGTGACCGTTCTGGTACGAGGTGCTGTCCGTGTGGGCACTTGCTGCAATACAGAAGAGAACACGCCGGTTAGTAAGCTTCGAATAGGGGTACTTGTATGGGTTTAAGATCGCAGTACTTACAAGTTTCGTCTGTGTCCTGATCGTCGTTGTTGTGGCCATCGCCCCAGGAGCTGTTCGAGTCCCCGGAGTCGGTTCCCTGGACTATGCTGCTCACATCAAAGGGCTGCTGGCTGATCTGCGGATTAATCACGCTCACCACGGTGGCCGTGGCTGTGGTGGTCGGAATTCCAGGGACTCCGTTTCCGTTACCGCTTCCATTTCCGCTCACACTGTTGACCAGTGGAGCCAGTGGCGGCGGCTTGAAGCCCGCCTGGTAGGATGCGGTCACCGGATCGTTGATCATCTCGTAGAAGCTCTCCTCGATGCTGCGCGTCGTCGTGGGTGTCAACGTGGCCGTTGTCAGCGTTGGAGCGCTCTGAATGCCATCGAAGGTGCCGAGCTGCAAGCAAACCACAAAAAGAAGGTTAGTTAACACTATTTTGTAATTAAATATTTAATATATTTATTTACTCCATATAAAAAATTATAGAATATATAATGCATATGCGGCAAAAATGTTTATAAAGTTAAAAGTAAAGTAAAGGGTAAGGATCCCTTGATTCCTTGATCACTTATCACTCATAAGAAGTGGTTATATGTCTTAGAGGTGTTCTTAGGAGGTTCCTAATTTAAGGATCCTATAAACCTTCCCTGTATTCCTGTACCATTGCCGAAAATCATTTAATTTAAATAACACTTCAAAGCAAACACACTTGGGCTGTTAAGACCTCATAGATATATGTTTCTGGGATTTAGGGAGCGTGTTTCTTTTTCGTTTTTGGCAAAAACAAATTAAAGAAGAAGAGGCACCCAATCCATCACTTTGTTTATATTTCGCCCGCCCCTTTGTGGATCGCCTTCGATTGTTGTTTTTGGGGCTATTTCGGTCGATGAATAAGTACGCACACACCACGTTTTATTATTAGTTGTAGTACACGCTCTTTTGCCAATTGTTTTCGCGCCCAATTTACCGCATTTCGATTTTGCGATTTCATTATCCATACGCCTGCTGTCTGCGCTGCCTTTATTATTATTTTTATTATTATTATTATTATTATTTTATACCTGCTGGAGGAAAAGCTCGCTGGCGAGAAAACTGGCAATTTCACTCGCGTCCATTGCAAAATTATCGTTGTTGTTGGTATTGTTGCTGCTGTTGCTCGTTGATGTTGCTACTGTTGTGGGTACTGCAGTTGCTGTTGCTGCGGCGGTATGTGGCATGTTGCATGTTGCTGCTGTTGTAGCAGCAGTTGTCATTTGCTGTTGCTGTTGCTGCTGCTGCTGCTGTGGCTGATAATAATTAATGGGCAAGCAATTAATATTGTTGCTACTGTTGCCATTGTTGCTGTTGTACTCCTGTTGCTGTTGGCTAAAAAAGTTCTGCATTTGGCACATGGCGGCCATGGCAGCAGCATTGTTGCTATTGCAGTTGTTGCTGCTGCTGGCGTAGGCGCTACTAGCAATATTGCCATAAGTGTTGCTGTTGCCGCTGCCGTTGCGTTGTGGAAAACAGTTGTTGGCGGCATTATTGTTGCTACTGGCAAACGATTGCCTCAGTTGTTGTTGTAGGTGTTGCTGCTGCTGATGTTGCTGCGTGGGCTGCGGCCGTTGCTGACGTAACAGTTGCTGCTGCTCCGGCTGCTGCGGTAGCTGTTGCAGCTGCACATGCTGCTGCTGCTGCTGCTGATGCTGGTGCTGCTGCTGATGCTGCTGCTGCTGTTGCTGCTGCTGTTGCTGCTGTTGCTGCTGTTGCAGCTGTGCCAAGTGCAACGTTTGGTGGTAATATGGATGGTAGCACGCATTATGCGTTCTACCATTGAGATTTTTCATCATTTGTTCGATTTGTTTGGCTCTCCTTCGTTTAGCTTTAGTAATAACCTACTTTTCTTCCTACACTTAAATATAAATATTAAGTATACGCAGTGTCGTTGCGTATACGCACAGTTGGGCGGCTGACTAGTATTCGTTATATAAAAATTAACACAACAAATTGGACAACAAAGATATATATATGTTTCTATATGCACTAAATGAGCTAAGCAATATCAACAAAAACTAAGTTATAGTTTAAAGTATTTACAAAAATAGTTGGGAAAGAAAGAAGAGTTTCGAAAATTCCCTAACAAATGTTGATGATCCTTTTTTGTCTTTATGCTTGTTGTTGGTGTTGTCGCAGTTGTTGTTGTAGCAGTTGTTGTTGTAGAAAAATTCGTTCGTTTTGTGGTGTTTTTAATAAATATTATAAATAGTTCGTATTTTTCTGCAGGGCTTTTATTTCATTAAAAATAAATAATATTCGATTTGTGTAGCTGCGAGCAGAGTTCGTTGTTTGTGACGTTTCTATATTCGTTGTTCGGTTGTTCAGTTTTTCAGTTGTTCAGTTTTTTAGTTGCTCAATTGCTCAGTTGTTCAATTACTCAAGGTGTAGCTTTTGTTCTCCGGCGGTCTCAGGCGCTTTACGATAAGCGCTCGTTGATTTCGCAAAGGATCGAAATGTATATTCCGCTCGTCGAAAGCGCTCATAATCAACGCAATAAATATATCGTGTGCTTGGCAGGGCTTCAAATCTAATGACACGTGTTCGGTTCAGATCGGTTCACTGCTCCGAAAATTGCGATTATATAATTACAGAGATTTAGCGAGTGAGTGGGCTTGAGCCTTGCGCTAGTTTCTTAGCTACTTGGCTCTAGCTGCATTAATTATTCCCTCTCTTTTCGGGGGTATATATATATATTATGTATATTTGATTTTCCTTGGCCTCGGGCAACGCCTCTAAAAGTATTATTCCTCCCTTGGCGCTCTTGCTGTTGCGCCCAACAACTTTTTAGCTATATATAATTATATATGTAAGCGGGCACAACATATATATTTTGATTCCGCTGCGGCATGCAACTGAACTGAAGAACTGAAGAAAAATGTGCGTCGTTTTTTGCGTTGTTTTTTTATTCGCTCCGAGAGAAGAATTGTATTTATTTTCCTCTCCTTGCTCGTTTCAGATATATATTTCGTTTTTGGCAATGCACGCGCGCTCGAAAAAACCAGACGACAATTGCAATTTCCAAATATATTTTCGTTTAGTTTTATTTCGGTTTTCGATTTGCGATTTGCGATTCGCGGATTCGAGGAAATGCGCGCGCGCGATCGCTTTTAATTGTTAGATATTTTCTAAACTTCGATGGTTCGTTGTTCGTTTGCGACTGAGGCTGGGGCGAAATTGGCAACGATCTCGAGATGGAGAGATCGCGAGATCGCCGGGATATATGTGCTTCGTATCGCATTATTTATCTGCCAGAACTAAACTAGAGAGAGAGAAGCTCGCCCGCTCGCTCTGTCTTTGGGCGTGCGCGAGTTGTTTGCTCAAATTAGAAGAACAGTCGCTGGGAAAATCAAATTATTTTAAATGCGGCCCGCTCTTAATTGAGCGCTCTGCCCACACGACCATCTACTGGCCCACGCTCCGTAAAGCTGCCGCAATAACTATATAGCTACGCAGAGAGCGACACACATCTCTGCTCGCGTGTAGGTTATTTCCGATTTGCCGATTTGCCTCCGATTTCCTCCTCCGGTCCCAGCTCTTGCCGTTTCCATTGAAACGCTTTTATTCGGCCATAAATTAACGGCCATAACAACTCAATGTCCGCGCTTTTCGGCGGAATCATTTCGCATTTCGAATCGCAGGCGGAAAGTACGTATATTTATAGCGCAAAAAGTGTCACATCTGACAGATGTCCACCGAACAGGTGTGTGCGTGAGGGACATTAACTAGGTTTCCTCTTTTCTTGTGCTTTTCTCACAGACCCCCTGTCGCGACGGGTATTTATTTGTTTATTTCCGTCGCCAGCAACTTGGCCAATACGCTAATTGCCAGCCTTTTGTTGTGGGTTACAGCAATTACAGTAGAGTTATCGGCACAGGGAAAAATTCTAATAGGTTTTTATAATTATATTTAACTACTTTTTGAACCCACAATAATCTTAATAAGAAAAAAATCAATAAGAAAATACCCAGAACAAGATCTCAAAGTTTTGCTTCTTAAATTAATTAATTCTTGCTGCAGTAAATCCCTTTTCTCCAATTTCAATAATTTATTTGACATTTCCTTGCTTTTTATATATATTATTATATTTTTAAATACGTAATGTATTTTTTTTAAGATCTTAATCCTGTCACTTTTCGTTCTGTGTGAGATATTATTGCTTATTTATTTGACAATCTTATCGGCGCCTTGTGTCCCAATCTCCAAAGGCCATTCCCATATTGACAGCAAACAATCGATTTTATTCTTTGTAAGCGCTTTTTAAGTATTTATCTTTTTGGAATTTACTTTCAAGTCAGCCGCTGCCGCTGCCGCTGCGAGTTCGGTGTTTGGAGCACCTTGAGGGACTGGGTCTGGGCCTGACTTTCGTTTTAACCCACTTTCCTCGTGTTTGCCTTTTGAACTTGCTCCCCGCGCACATGAACCGCATTTAGCCGATGAATCAGTCAATTGAGCAGAGCACATTGTATATAGTATGCAAAGTAAGTGATAATAAAGTGACAATAACACGAACTGCTGCACAGAAAAAAATAAAGACTAATATGATGTGTTAAATATTAATCAATCTATAAATGAACTATGAGAGAATATAAATGTGATACAAAATAAGCCTTTAAATGATAAAATTGTCTATTTAAAATTTCCAATTGATACAAGGGCAGACCTAAACAATTTTTTAAGAATCAAAAACGATATGAAAACCTACATAATTCGGTTTGATCTTTGTTGAAATAGATTTCTTTGTGTGTAGCTCAGCGAGCTTTGGAATTGAATTGTCTAAATTGGCGGCAGAGCTGGACTCGCCATCGGTTCCCTTATCAAAACCGGCGTAGCTGCGAGTTCCCGGGTTCCCAGAGTTCACATCTGGGGGTCAATTGAGCTGCGCCAACGAAACGAATCCAAATGAAATGAAGCGACAGTGAAAAAAAACACTGACGTAGTCGGCGAAAATTGCTGACTAATACGTGGGTCTGCTGCAAATTTGATTACGCTCGGATACACTGCGGGAAACAGTATCAACGTGCATGGGGTTTGTGGTAAATGTATGCCTCATTCTGTGGCATGATTAGCCAAGAATAATATCAGTGACCCCCGATACTTGGAAAAAATGTATCTTAATTATTTATAAATATTTATAAATATAAAAGTTCGGTCAAATAATTTGGATTATTTTATAGTAATCTCTAGTTATTTAAAAACAAGATGATGAAATTACAAGAAACAGTTTCTTAGTTTCTTGAAAATAAATAGCAAGCAGTTGGATAATTCTACCAAGCTAACATTTATCGCATTTAAATATATCTATATTGTATTTTAAAGTTATTTAATGCTGTTTTATAAAAGTATTCTCAGTAGTGCTCTAAATTTCCTTATCAATTCCCTATAAATCCGTGCCATAGTTCCGATTTGCATGCCAGCCTGTGACCTTGGCGGTAATTAGTTCGAAATTTCACTCAAAGGTGCAACTCGGCAACAAGTTGAGTGGCGACGAAGAAATTAAATAAATAATTCTCGGGCCCGCGAGACTTTGCCTTCTGCTTTCAGCTGACGTGTTGGGCTATTTATAAGCCAATTTTAGCCTGACAATGACGTAATGAAAGCACAAAATTAAACTTGGCATCATCAAAGGCAAATGGCAAAGCCAGAAGCAGCAACAAACAAAACGAAGACAGGCGACAGCAATTTGTATTGTTTATATCAAAAGTGGCTAATAATTGTTGGGAGAGCGAGAAAGACAGCACCAGTAACAGAAAGTGGCCCCTTCTCTGCTGCTGCCTCTGTTAATTAACAGTCGCCAAATATGTAAACTTCGAATAAAAATTAAATTGTTTTCTTGCTTTTATTTTAACGCTTTAGTTGCCTTTGTTGCTGCAATCGGCATAAATTAGTTGGCAAGCTTGTTAAATACTACAACAAAAAAAATAACAAAAATTGCATGCCGAAGGTCGGCCGTTGTTTAGTTAGAAATGCGCATAATTATAAGAAAAAAATAATACAATTTTGATTTTTCAATTGGCGAAGTCTTGAATTAAGTGCAGCCCCAGCATTGTTTGCTCAAAGTTGCTGCTGCAATGTCACAGCGCAGAGAAAATAAAGCGAAAATTTTTAAGTTGACAAGTTCAAGAGCGGCGTCTTCGGCTTCATAAAAAATGCACGGGGAGAATATGCACTCTATACTTTTACTTTTATTTATATTAAATAATAATACGCATACTATATAGCTAAAGAGTCAGCTGTTCCTCATCAGTATCCGATTCTGACAAATTTCTAAATTCAGCGTGTCTAGACTCCGTGGGGAATTCTAGTTTTCCGCAAGAATCCGTTGGGAATTCTAGCGCAGCACAAACGTTAAGTGCGCCACTGCTGCAGAGGCCTCTTGTGTGCTTTGGACTCTTTATCCTCAAGTCATAAATACTTCATAGAAATATATATATTTAGGGCAGGGTTAATAAAAATATACATTAAATACCCTTTTCTTATACCCAAATAGAGCTGATATTATAGTAATAAAAATATACATTAAATTACAAAAATATAAAACATAATATATTGATTTCTTTTTGCTGTGCACTTGACAACTTTTTGTAAATGCAGTTGGCCACCGATGGGCACTTCCCTTGACGATAAGCATAATTTCAGATACGATTTTCGCAAGTCTCTCTCGGGGTGATTTGCATTTACTCGGATATGCAAATTCTGCGAATAAAACAATTAACGCAAAGGAGAAGGCAGCGAGGAAATCATATTTGTAGTGATATTTTTGCTGTTTTTTCTTCATTATATTAATTTTATTTCTTTTTCGCTGGCAAGGAGAACGTGACCGCAATTCCGAAGCGAAAAGCCGAGTGTTGACTGTGCTAAGTGCCGGCTGGCTGGCTGGCTGGCTGGTTGATAAAGCCGAGTTTCCCCTTGCCCTTTTGGGTTTTATTTCCCTCCCCCCAAGACCCTGAAAGTCTAAAGAATTTTTGGAGTGGCCCAGAGTCAATGGCCGGCAAAAGTCGCATCCACATCCACATCGACATTGCCGTCGCCGTCGCCGGTCGCCATCGGTGAGCCGGCCTTTTTTAGGCACGCAAAACAAAGCTTCGCTTATATAACCAACATTTATGCAAAGCATACAGCGAATATATATATATATACGGAGAAAATTACTCGAGGTTTGACCATTTTTGGAACGCCCACACATACGAAATTGAATTAAAGTTTAACATTTTGAGGCAACTGCGTGTTGCCATAATTCAAAATTCGGCAAAAAGTGCAAACAAACGTCCGCCAGTCCGTCCGAGTTGCAGGCAGAAATAAATTTCGAGGCGGTCTCGGATTCAGGCCTCAGGATTCCCCTCGGTGTCGTCGGGGCTTTTAGGTTTAAGTGTCAAATTAATCAGACTTTTGTTCCGAGGGCGTGGACAACACACAAGGGAGCAGAAATAAAAAATAAAACAAATTTGCATGAGATATTTAAAATAAAGAAAGAAAGAGTGAAAATATTTATGTTCTGGCGTTGCCTTTAAGCGGTGCAATGACCCCGCGCCTAATGAATTTACCTCGCTAATTTATTTCCCGCCCCGAGGGTTTGGTTTCACGAATTTTTCACCGGAGAGTGCTGGCCATTAATCGATAGCGGACCCCCTTCCTGGCCGATAAAGGCCCGAGTGCTGCACTTTGGCCATCAAGAGAGCCATCAAGTCATAATTAAAGTGAGCACTCGCAAAGCGCAAACGTGCAGCTAATAAAATGACGCGACACTGGTCTGCGAATAATTTATTTAAATGCATTTTGTCGCGACATCAACGAAAAAACAAAAATCCCTGAACGGGGGAGGACGAGCCAGGGAATTTATGGCAAAGTTTGCAGTTCGAGGAAATGGCAAACAAGCGACGCGTCTCACAGGCGCCGCCAGAAAGCCACAAAGCCAGAAAGGACACAACAAGGAGAGCACACGCCAAAAGGACTGCAAATGCAATAGACACTGGCAGAGGGGGTGACATGCCAGCCGGAGACAGTAGTAAAAGTTGTTTTCACTTTTCATTTCGGGAGGTTTGGCCAATTCCAAGAAGGACATGACCGCAGCCATCAAGAGGCAGGACTTTTGCCAACACGAAATTACAAATGGCAGCGGAGCACAGACAGAGGAGAGTCCTTAGCCAGGGACCTCAATTACAGGGCCCAGCTCAATCGTTTCGCCTGTCAAATTATCTGCGCCAAACTTGGCTGGCAGCACAGCTCAGTCCGGCCAGGAAAGTAAAATAAAGTAAGGTAATGCCCCAAAAATTGCATTGGATTCATTAAGAGGAAACTCAATTAAATTGACTGACTGGTAATGCAATTAAGAGCTGCTGCTGCTGCTGCTACTGCCTCGCTGCATTATATATAATAATTTGATCTTAATTGAATTCAGTCCAGTTGCACGCTCAGTGGTCATGCCATGATCAGCGGAACTCTCCAAATAATATATATGAGTATACAAATAAAAAGTTTCTATATCTTGGGCCAGTTCTATAAAAAGTAGAAAAGGGGAGTTTCCCTTAAAGTCTTTAAAAAGCTTTAGGAAACCTGAAATAAAACATAAAACATAAAGACAGCAAAGGGGAGGTGCTAACAATCTATATAAAAAAATATTCTTAAGCAGGAAAATTCCTAAAGAACTCTTCAAGTCAAAAACCCATGATTTAAGACACTTATAAATTCAAAAATAGGTTAGTTTCTAAGATTAGTTTCTAGTACATTCATTAGGTTTTTGTTAACAATAAATACAAGCCTTAAGTACAGCCACTTTCAAGTGCAGGGGAGTTAAAAAAAGTATTTTTTTGATGGGAACAAAGGGGAATTACTGCGATGTAGGTAGCTCTAGACAAAGGAAAGTTATTGTGTGCCCACAAATTCGCCAAAATAAATGCTCTCAAGTGATTTCTTTCATGTCAAGCTGCCAATCGAAGAGTCCAACGCCCACGTCCAGAAATTTCAAACCCACCAGCAGCCAGTACTCCTTTCCCTCCCCAAATAAGACCCGAAATCCGCTGCAAGAGTGCCAAGACCAAGACCATATTCAGTATTCACTTGTATTCAGTTAATTAAAAGAAAGTTGGACTGAGGTCTGGTGTCGGGGATAATGTGGGGGCGCCGCCTGTTATATAGTTATATAGCCTTACTCGTACATGTAGTTCAGAGTATTTAATGAAACCATTTGAGGCTTAAGCCGCCGCCGTCGCCGCGCATGTGGCAAGTGTTTGACTTGCAGCATGGCACTTTGAACCGCCCCAATTTAATATAAAAAACATACGAGTTTATAGACATCTGTCCCGCCATAAAGCCGGGTATCAAGTGTCACGCAAGTCTCTCTCCGAGGGCCACAAGTCAAAGGGTCACAGCAAACCGGACCCGGGGACCCTCGTTCACTTTCTAAGCACACCCCGGTTTCGTTTCGAAAATTAAGACCCCTTTTTTGCAGGAAAGTGAAAAATAAAGTACACAAGGGAAAATTTAGTCCAAAATACTGATATTTCTGAAGAGAAAAACTTTTAAAATGCCATAAAAATTTAAAATACAAATAGTTTCTATCCTGTTAATGTAAAATTTCCCTATTTAGTTGATGAAGTTATAGTATTAATTTCTTTTTCTGCATTATTCAATGTGGTAAAGCGGGAAATTAAGCTAAAAAAACTCAGGCATAACGCCAAAAACCTGATAAATTGTCACGAAAATCGCACGTGTGCCTATATCAGTCGGTGGCGCCGGCGATTCCATGGAGAAACAGATCCAGAAACACCAACATTTCCAGACCCAGACCCAGACGTAGACCCAGACCGGATCACTCGACTGTGAAATGCAATGGGCGAAATTCGCCCGCAGAAAAAATCTGAAATAAAATAATGCGAAATAAAAATGCAAGCCGCCGAGTTGAAGCCGGAAAATGTTAACTGTAAACGGGCGGCATGGTATTGGTATTGCAACGTGACTCCGCCGAAACGAGGGTGATTTTTGGCCAATAAAAAATACAAAAAAACGGCTAACAGTTGCGGCAAGGCGCATTGATATAATGAAATCTTACACGCAAAAATTAATCAGGGAATCAGAAAAAGATCATGGAGTAGAGACATTTTAAATTAGGGGAAGTTTATGTATAAAACAATTTATTCTCTAATGAAATAAATGTGGTTAGAGGTCTCCTGTAAAATGTACTATATAATTTGTAATTTAAATAAGATTAAAGGGATTTTTATGTGTTTCTAGCTTAACTAAAAAATCAAGACGAATTAAATACACCAAGAGCTGTTTTAAAACCTCAAAGTTTTAGAATATAAATAACTAGAGTTACTTCTTTAACCAAATTTCAGCCCTATTTTGGTAGAAATGTTATTCATAACAACTTTCTTACCAGTTTTGTGGGTTTTCCCCGCCAAAAAAGTGTATATTTAGACCTCAAAACCTTCAATAGCATTGAGATTTTCCCATGCCATTGAAAATGCGGTGCGACTCGATTTAAATAATCAGTCACGTACCGCCTAAAAATATATATATGGAGTGGGCAAAATAATCATTTTCAATAATTACGAAACGAATGATAGATCTGCCGGAGGGGGCCCCACAAAAAAGCACTTGCCACAGCCAACAAATAGGGCCCTCTTATCGCGAATAAAATAAAACAATTCGTTTTAGGTAATGAGCGGAGAATGGGAACTCGAAACCATTCCATACATGGCATTGGGAATGGAATGGGTATAGGAAAAATCGGTGTTATCAGCGACCAGGCGAGCAAACAACATTCAAAGCCGATAGCCAAGCCAATCTGCCTCAACACAAAAAATATATATGGGGGCCAATGAAAGGAATCTGGAAAAAAAGGGGGATCTCCAATTTCCAAGAATTCAATTGCGAGCGATAAGCGAAAGCTTCGAGCCTTGTACCATGTACACCCTCCTATATATAGAATTACTATATATCGGGGCAAAAGGGAGCGTAATTTATAACTATGCACAAGGGAAAATATAGCTTCACTTTTTTGGACTATTACTTTAAGTTGAAAAATAAGAGTAAATTAAATGACTTTTAATTAAAATACATACAACATTCCCTTACCATTTTCTTTAAAGGGTTAAAAGCCATTAATTAACTATAAAGCTTGTTTAAAATGTGATTAATCAATCTTGATACAAAATATAGGTAAATTCATCAAGGTCTGTTTTTGGGTATTTATTATAACATTTTCCTATTCTCAAGCAGAAACCATAATTAGTGCGTTAATTTCCTAGCATTTGTTTTTAAATTGTTTAGCAAATAATTTGTTTTGTAATAAGTATTTTTTGTACATAATTTCTAATCACGATTTTCCTAAATTTCCAACACTTCTCAGTGTAGGAATCCGAATAATTTCATGGCAAACACTCGCGCTGATAACACTCGCATTAACTATGCCAAACTTGGGCGGGGACTCGAATAAACCTAGTACAACATACACCTGATAAAAAGGCCCTCGTAGAGCCCTATGTCTAAGATTCTTACCACTTTGGGCGGCGACAGCAGCGGCATGCTGAACAGATACTCATCGTTGAAGATGCTGTAATTGTCCAGCGTCATCTTGTCGTATATCTGTATGGCTTCCGTCTTGACTTCTTTTTAATTAGCTAATATATTTGTTAAGGTATTTGTATATTTTGCAACGACGCCGTGAGTCAAGCGATTTCTGGCGAAATTCGCCAAACACCGAAACACACAATTGTATCTTTATTTGTATCTGTAGCTGCGGCTATAGTATCTGTATCGTGCGAATTATTTGTGTTGTCTGTTTTCAATATTTCCTAGAATTGCGGACTTGCTTTTGTTGAAATTTTCAGGCACCGCACATTCTGAGAGAGTCGCAATTTTTCACACACACAATTTTATTTATTTTCTGCTGACTTTTCGCGTAATTTTTCAATGGCTTGCTGTGGCTTTCGAAGCGATTTTTGCGGTATCAAAGTTCACTCTAGAGCTGCCGAAGCGATTGGCACGGCCAACTTGTTTAGACTAAATGCGTCATCGCGAATGGCGCGCTTTTTATACCAGAGACCCGGTCGCTTTACTCGCATTGAGTGTTTTTTACGCCGCTCAGAGAGTGGAAAGGCGGAGAACCCGTACTACCGAGTGAGTCAAAAGATATGCGGGGGGCTCTGGCATTTCCTGAGCAGTGAGAGTCGCAAGACCCCAACAAATGTACATATTTAGCGGGTTAAACCCAGGCGGGATTGCTCGCGGATTGAGATATATTCTCTATACTTTTTGGGGGCCTCACGTGCTTCGCTAGGTTTTTCTTTGGCTACGTAGAAGGCGTAAAAAGCCTTTTGTTTACCCCGATTCCCATTCCCATTCCGATTCTGGCCAGGTTTATCTTATCAGCCATGTCGAGACAATTTAGTTATGACATAAGCAACTAAATTTAAAGACCCGGTAAAGTCCCGCTCATAAGAAACCCATGAATGGTGAACCTTTGTGGCTCTCTTATCGCCGGAATAGCTTTTCGAAATGGGTCGCAATCGGCGCCGGAGTCTCAGGTGGCTCAGGTTTCCAACTGCAGTCCGGCAGGTGTTATTTCTAGGCACTGTTTTTTATCTATGATACGCCAGCTTTTCAATAAATATTGATGGGGGCCCCTTCCCCCACCGATTCCGATTGTATCGATGCCATGTAATCGTATGCGGATAGCTCTAAAAAATAGGAGGCCGCACTGACCTTGCGGCGTCACTTACATAGATATGGATACATACGTACATAGATATAGATATATATTACCTCCCCAAAAACGGGCGGAAAGTGCAGCGGAAAGTGGGTCATGTGACACTGGACAGTTGTGCTCTACTTACCTGCAACGAGAAGGAAAAATTCAGAGTCAATTAGGATTTAAGCAGAGATCAAATTAAGGGGCTACGGGTTACATTCTCTAACCCAGATCGATAAGAAAATACTATTTTACTTATTATAAGGAATCTCTCTTATTTTAACTAAATTCTTAGTTATTAAATTATTAAAGTTATAACTATGATTGCGTGGAATTAGGAAATATATCACTGAAGTATTATAAGTAAGTCATACCTATATTTTAAGCAGTTTATCGAAATATGTTACCTACTGTTGTTCTTATATCTATCCACTTCATTCTATTTTGTTCTCAAATAAATGCATCTACATTTGAAATGTTAAATATTTCACTTTAATACTATACACTATCCCTTAAAACAACTTCCTCTTAACAGAATTTATATAGTTCCACAAACTCGTGTTGGTGACATCTCGTGATAAGGTGGCCAGGAGCTGGTACCGGCTCTCTCTGGTACCAGATAGCATTCCTAAGAAATCGGACCGTAGTATTCTGTTTTTAGACCAATGCATATCGTAATCCCCACAGTTTCTACGCAGGAAGTGCTCGTAATTCGGCGGACACCGCTGCGAATAACAAATAATGAATAATGAGCGATTCTGCCGAAACTGGCTGGCTATATGATTGATAAGGTTTCTGAAGGCGTTTACATCAGTGCTTTAAAATAAAGTTATCTCTGGCCGTATTGTTTTCCTTGCCCGCGATAAGGAAATGTGGTATTGGAGAAGGTTTCGCGATAAGTCTTGCAGTTCCGTAGCGTGATCAAAACTTCCGGTGATGATGGCGATGGCGAAGGGGGTCTGGGTCTGGGTTCGAGTCCAGTGTGTGTCGTAGGCCCCATATCAAGATAAGATTGAGCGGCGGCGGTGTCGACTAACAAAGGAATCGGATCTATGACAAATACCTGCTACCCGTAGCTGGCCAGCCCTGTGGGCCTTACGATTACCCAGTGTTTATGGTGTAAACAGAAACCACTCCGTGATTGCCAAGTGCCTGGTTGCTACTTTGATTAAAGAGTTTATTAGCCTCAATTGCGAAGAAAGTTGACATTTTTATGGCCGGAGGATCAGGCCTTATTGATTGTACGTACTTTGTTCTTGGAAATTGTACAATCAGATTATTCATCCAATCTGAGTTTGATATTGTATAGTAAACGTTGTTTATGTTCCCAGGCTCCCAGCTTGACGTTCGTTGCCCAACCCTGCTTATTCCCTTGAAAATACACTCATGATATTCAATATTTATCAAGAATACTTCACTGACATTTTAATTTTTATCAAATTATACAGAAATTTTCCCTTAAATACTCCGTATAAATTCAAATCAAAATTGTAAAATTTTTGTAGAAATTTAACCTAATAACAAGCTGGCTTATAAGTTATTTTAATCAGATTATTCAACCATTCGGAGTTGGATATAGTATAGTAAACGTTTTTTATGTTCCCAGGCTCCCAGCTTGACGTTCGTTGCCCAACCCTGCTTATTCCCTTGAAAATACACTCATAATATTCAATATTTACCAAGAAATCTTCACTGACTTCTTAATTTTTATCAAATTATCCAGAAATTTACCCTTAAATACTCCGTAAAAATTCAATTCAAAATTGTAAAATTTTCTAGAAATTTAACTTAATAACAAGCTGTCTTATAAGTTATTTTAATCAGATTATTCATCCAATCTGAGTTTGATATAGTATAGTAAACGTTGCTTATTTTCCCAGGCTCCCAGCTTGACGTTCATGGCCCAACCCTGCTTATTCCTTTGAAAATACACTCATAATATTCAATATTTATCAAGAAAAGTTCACTGACAACTTAATTTTTATCAAATTATCCAGAAATTTCCCCTTAAATACTCCGTAAAAATTCCAATGCACAACAGACTATGATGATGGCTTCAGCATGCTTCCGGATGGACTACTGGCCACTCCTGGGGCGCCAGCTTCGCCTCCCCCAGCGCAGCTCCTCCTCGGCGAACTCCAACCTCTTCTTCGACTCCAAGCAGATGAAGGTACCATCCACCTCCAACGGCTCCAGCTCCGGGCCCGAGGACACCGGGATGGTGGTGGGTGGTGATCCGTACCTGGTCAAGGCGGTTCAGGGACTATCCAAGGAGCAGCGGCATCCCAACGAGCGCTCAAGTAGACGCTTTGGCGAGGACAGCTGGTTCGTGAGCTCCACGCCGCTGGCGGAGGTGCTGGGAGTGGCCGACGGGGTCGGTGGATGGCGGGAAATGGGCGTGGATGCGGGACGCTTTGCCACGGAGCTGATGGCCTGCTGCTCTGGGCAGGCACAGAGGCCGGGATTTGATGGAAGGAGTCCGCGGGAACTGCTCATCGCTGGCTACCAGGAGCTGAAGCGCCGCGAACGGCCAGTGGTGGGCAGCAGCACCGCCTGCCTGGTGGCGATGCATCGGCGGGATTGCACTCTGTATACGGCCAACCTGGGAGACAGCGGTTTCCTCGTTGTCCGCAACGGGAGGATCCTCCATCGCTCCCAGGAGCAAACACACTCCTTCAACACTCCCTTCCAGCTGACGGTGCCACCCCGCGGGCAGGTTGACAATCTCTACTGTGACGGCCCAGAGATGGCCGTGTCCACACGCCTCTCCCTGGAACCCCACGACCTGGTCCTCCTGGCCACTGATGGTCTCTTCGACAACATGCCCGAGAGCCTGCTGCTGGGGATGCTCAAGGGAATCCGTGGAAACTCCGAAAGGGAGCTACAGGCGGGCGCCAGTCAGGTGGTGGAGAAGGCCAGGGAGCTGTCCTTGAACGGGAGCTTCCAATCGCCCTTTGCCATCAAGGCGAGGGAACACAATGTTCCGCATCCTGGCGGCGGCAAGCCGGATGACATCACCCTGATCCTGGCCAGCGTCGAGGTGCCCAAGACCCATCGAGCCTGACACTCATTGTTCTGGCAAATATTGTTCCCTGTCTATCAAGCAGGCAGCGATAAGAACACCAAAATTTATAGATACGTGTCTTTCTTTGTAAAGAAAGGGGTCTTTGGATTGCACATTAACACACAGAATTATTACTGTTAAGATTATCTATAGTCTTGTTTATTTAGTAAATTCAAGGCTAATAAATGGAGTATATGGATTTAAAGAATTTATAAACAATTATGCCAAAAACACACTAAGATCTAATAAAGCTGGCTGGAAACCATATCCTACTCAGAAAGAAATGTATAAATAATATAGAAACAATTAAACTAATACTGCAATTAATTCCTGCTTTCCTTTCAGATCTTAACCATATTTTAGGCTCCAAGTTTCTCTTATAAAATTATACAAATAATGTAAAAATGATTATTTAACTAGACAGTTCTATTTAATTAATATTTAAACAAATTCCTTGTTTTAATAGCGATCCCAACACTGAGTAAACTAGGCGTATTTTCGCCATTATCTCGAACGCCGCTGTAGGTAGCCGTACTATATATATTTTTTGTTTATAGAGACGCTGATTTGTATGTGCCTATATAGGTGCTCGTTCATTCAGCAAGCGCGATTATGAATGGACGGTCCAGCTACAACCGATTCCACACACATCGCCGGGATGACTCACCGGCTTTTAACCAGAATTCGTGCGTTTTTTTCCGCTTTTTTCATTTTGGCCCAGTTGGTGTGGTTTACGGGGCGGGGGACAGAGAGGGCAGCGGGACGTGCCACGGCCTAGGGCTCCACACTTGGCGCCCACTCGCCAGCAAAACCTCGTAGTCAACAAAAAAAATAAACGAGTTTCTCGACTCGTAAAACCGCTCAATTAAAAAGCACTCAGAGAGCAAATATTCATATATCTCAGTGAGTGAAACCAAAAAGAGCTCTCAGATACTAAAGTATTTCAAAGAGAGGAAGTCAAAGGCGAAATCAGGCGATCCGGCGATGGAAACGCTGGAAATCCCCAGGCCAGCATTGCGAAATTCCCTAGAGCATAAAGCCTGTCGATAAAAACGGGGATCTGAAGGCTCGAGGAGGGGATATCTGAATATATATAAACTGACTTCGGGTTCCTAAATCCTAATTCCTTCCTAATTCTTTGGCATATTTATATTTAAGTAGAGAACTTAATATTTTAAAGGTCAAATAAATATCCTGGCAGAGTCTATAGCTACTAACTTAGTTTTCCTGTCTAATAAGTAATATATTTATATTTATTTAGATTTTTAGAAAGCTCTTAAGGTTTCATGGAATTTTCTAGAAGTTCCCTTGGCTTGCTAAGATATCTTTTCGAAAATAACTACAGATACGGCTTAAAACACAATGTATAACCCAAATTTCTAGAAGGTCTAGTGGGACAAGCCTCTTATTTCGAAAGTATTCAAACAAAGGTCTCTAGAGATATCTATGAAAGTGGGTTACTATTTTAGGTAAATAATACAATGTAGAGTCTAGAAATAGTTTGAGAGAAAACATTACTTAAAGGCTTTTAAAATGGCAAACTTTTAGAAAGAAATAATATAATAAAAACCCTGCAGCATTCAGATATTTAAAGAAACCATTTTTATCATTTATATATTATTTAGATATTATTTTTAGGTTTTTTTTTTGTTGGCGACAAGTTGTTCCCCAAAACCAAAGCCCCTTGGGACCGAGTTCCATTTTCAAGGAGCCGACACAATCTTGGGAGTGCTGTGTGTGCTGTGTGTGCTGTTGGTTCCCAATAATTTTCCCCTTTGGCTTTATCTTTTCTCGCCTCGCACTTTTCAACGCCGTGGCGAATCGGAGCTGATGGAGCCAGGCAGGCAGCACCCTTTGCCATCCTCTCCTGGCTCCTGGCTTGGTGGAATGCCATCGACCGATGCTGCGCCTCTTCTTGGAATTCCGGGCAGCAAATGCGTCACTCGATGCGAATATAAAGGAGGGTTCGGGGAAGTGATCCGGGCAACCAGGATCGGGCTGTCGAGGTGTAAATCTTTCAGTGGCGAGTGCACTGGCACTCCAGATGTGCTCCAGTTCCGCGGGAAAATCCAAGCCATTTCCACACCCCGTTTCCCAATACCATTTTACATGGCATGTGCCATTTCCGTTGGCTATATACCATAAGTAGTATGGCCTGGAATTAGTTGTACTGCCGACGTATAACTCAATTAGGGGTCTCTGCTCTGCAAACTGGCATTTAGCACTGCCAGCGGCGACTCCTCCCCAACCTCCCACAATTTCAATTCGAATTTCTGGGTATATTCCATCTACTCCACAGAGTTCAACAAACCCACGAAAGCAAATGAATCGTCATCGACCACAGTGGTGTGGCCTGGGAACCACGCACAGGGATTTCTTTGGGAATGTAAACTTGGAAACTAGGTTACTTATTTATTTATGACTTAAAAATACTTCCTTTATTAATTATATATTTTTTTACCTGTTTCTATAGCCATATTAAGGCGCTAGTATTTTTGGGAACAGCTACTTGCTGTTGACTGCATGTTAAATTATTTAAAAATTGATATGTTAATAAAGATTTTTTCATAAATAGTACATATATATTAAAGTTAAATAATTGGGGATCTTACAGAAATTATTAGCGTTTTGAAATCACTTAAAAAGGTGCCTAAAACTATGCTACAAAATGTGCCACCGTAAAAAAAGCACATTTTCCTTCGAACTTGATGCCTAAAACATTTTATTGCATACTTTTAGATACCTGTTAAAGTGGTTTCAAAACCTTAGTAATTTCTGGAAAACATTTTATTGCATACCTTTAGACACCTGTTAAAAAAGATTTCAAAACCCTAATAATTTCTGGACTCCCCCCATATATATTATCTATGATAAAGCATGTAGTTACAAGTTCCCTTTACGTACCCTTTTAAGGTTAAAAAAGTAGCCTTTTGGTCCCTTATAATTTCAATTAACGTAGCTCAGCAATTTAGCAACTATTATAGACTCTCGATGCAATAAAACTAATAGCGTAATTGCGCACATGTTGTTGCTGGGCTTTCAGTTTAATTCGCTGTCACCCGGCATTATCAGGTAATTTCAATCTGTGGCATTTTGAACGAAGGCATGACTGTAGCTTTGTGCGGTGCTGTGTCTGAGCATGCAAAAGATAACACTATCGGAGCACTATCTGCCGCCCCCCGAGTCCCCCTCGTAAACAGCGCCCCTCCCCGATAAGTGTGTATGCATAATATTGTTTTATTTTTCTTATATGTATTTTTCGTAACCTCCCTCCCATGACGCTCCAGTTTGATTCCAAGAAATCGAAAGCTAGTGCGAAAGCACGCAACTTTTGACATTTTCCTTTTGTGTGCCTCGCTTCTCGTATATATTTTCCTATTTGCTTGCTAGTTGGCTTTGAAAATACACGATGACATAATTCCCCGGAGGAAGAGTAGGAAAAACTAGCATCGCTCCTGAAAAGCGATCGCTTTTCTCCTCGTTAGTTGTGACGTCATTCAGGTAAAGCAATCGTGTGACCAAATTTGGCTCTCAAATGAAGCGAGCTGGAAACCGGTTTTGCTTCTCTATAGCTTGTATTTACCTGTATTTTTTTTTCGTGTTCGGCGGCCTTAGCTTAAGCCAAGTTTAAGCCATTGACGTCATGAGATAATTTCATTAGCGTAGCGCCAAAATGCACAAGCTAAACGGACTTTTAAGTGCAGACAACAAATGGCGGTTCTTTCCAGGGGACTTTCCCTTAATTGGTAAAGCAAATCTCAGAGAGAGAGAGAGAATTTTAACAAAGTGTATACTAGTTAAAAGAAGTAAATAAAGATAAAAAAGTTTAGATAAGATTGTGATAAAATCTGAAAAAGTGCAGATTCATCTGCCACATTTATTCTTTACTATTTATAATCTTTGAATTTATGAATTCTGCAGAATATAGGCAACTATTTAAGTAAGTTCTTGTAAAGCAAGTAATTTTGTTTGTGAAATAAAGATATCCGTTATATTACTCTAATTAAATAATAATATAGGCTGAAAAAGCTCAACTGTTGCTCTAAAATTGCTAAGACGCAGAAAAACAACTTCAAGCCGAGATAAATTAAATATTTATAAACTGCAGAACAAAATGGACAGAATAAAATTCAGACTTATTAATATATATTATACAAATATTCAGAAAAGCCCCTAATGTTTTATCAGCCTCCAATAAACTAAAGAATAGCTATTTGGATATCAATATTCAACTGAAATAAATCAATTACCTAATTTTCTATAGAACCTAATAAAGATTTCCCCGTGAAATAGCCAATAAAAAATCAAAGATAAAAAGCAAATAAAAGATATAATAAAATATACATAAAAAACTGCAGATTCAGCCAAGAAATTCGCTCAAAATCTGCAGAATAATCCACAAACTATATCAAGCCGCCAATATACACCACAATTATGAATTTGCAAAATTCTAATACACGTTCCCCAGTTCCGTTGATATCAAGTAACTGACTTCTTAAGAAATTTGTATTATAAACCATATTCTGCAGAACCCAAGGAGGTTATTCTTGGTAGAGGCCAGAAAAACTGGCTATCCATCGAACACTAAATGGCTATATTTACTCTTCCTTATCAGTTTCAATAAAAAAGTGTTACAAATACACGTATTTCTTGGAAAGTTGGATTTCCTAAAAGCCAGTGAATGAAAGCGTTTGTGACCCAACGACAAGTGCGTCAATGTCAGTTACAACTGTACTGTAAAGCGTCGCTATCTTTCCTATCGGTCGTTTGGACTTTATGTCGGGGCTCGTGCACCAAGGCAATCGAATTTACAAAATCCCATGAAATTTCCAGGAACAATCGAAAGGCATGATAAAATAATAAAAAGTAAAAAACACAAAAAGAGGAGTGCAGAATGTCGTAAAAGTTTCGCGCAGACCAGTGTTAAATACGGCGATAAAACCGAAGGGAGTAAATAATAAAGTAAATAAAAGGCGAAGAAGTCAAGGGAACAAGAACAATAATAATTAATTGTTTGTTGTTTTGTGCATTTATTTATTTGTTGTTTATTTGTTGGCTAAGTGAACGAGCTGCTCTGATGGCGGCAACGTCGGCCTGAGCCTTCGTTATTGGCAAAAGCAATTTTATATTTATTTATTTATACCCGATGCGCACATTAAATTGGCAATTTCTGTAGGATATCTGATCATGATTATAAAGCGCTAAAACTCTGAAATCCAAAACGTGTGGCTGTCTAAACAGTTGGGGTTAAAATAATGACATTCTTGGCTATTTTGGAATTTAAAAAAAGCATGAATACAAGGCAAGATTAATTATTAAAAATTATGGTAATAATTTCTTATAAATTCAGTATTAATATTATATATTTTTATTTCCCTAATGGTGATGTTAAATAGCAATTGAAAGCTTTAAATATATTAATGGATTTATATAAAAAATCACAAGTTTAATGCATTTTTCATATTCTTAGATACATTTTTCAGTATCTTCTGATTGTGCAATTATTAAATTTCCTATCTATGAATATTTTCTTTAATATTCTGAAGCTGCTAGTATTTTAACCCCTGCTGTGCATACTTAAAAGTCTCTAAAAAGGTTATCTCGGAGGAGAGTTCGCCGCTCGTTAGCCGATTTGCTCGTGACTTTTAATGCGTTTGCTTTTAATGCATGGAATATTTATGTAGCACGCTGCATGTTTTATGCAGCACAATGCGAAAAAAAAGGCAATTTGAGTTGTTCAAGTGCATAGCGCCATATACGGCGGCATAGCATTCCCGCAGCCCCTCACAACCCCCTGTATCTGTATCTGTATCTATGCAGCCACCCCATCATCCGAGCAATCTCCACACGCTGCGACGCGTGAGTTGCCTGACATTCTAAGTGGCAGTCGGGGGACGATGATTCGGGTTCGGATTGGGGGACTATCAACAGACTCACCCTCCCTTCCCCCCCATGGAGCATCTGAGTGCCATTTGACCTTGGCATTGGATTTAATTCTATGGTGAAATCAACTGCAGCATAATTCCGAGTCTCAAGCAGAGGATACAAGGGGAGGAATATCTGTGGATACACATCCGAAGTATGTCGCACATCCATTCTGGTATTAGCTGCGGGATTTGTGCAGCGAGAAGAAATGTAAACTATTTTTATGGTTAATCTTTCTTACGCAAATATAGTGAGCAAACACGAAATATTGAAAGAGTATTAGGCTGAAGGTTAGTTTGGAACATCCAGATATACAAAAAAGTAGTTATAATACCTAGTGGAAAGTTACTATTTGTAGACTTAAAGTTGTTTAAGAAAAAGGTTCTCAGGGTGGGGAGAACGCACAGTGAACGATAATTGTGCTTGAAATGCTCCTCATTAAGCTCTCAGCTATGAAATTAAAATGTGCTAGTCACGATTACTATCACGAATATTATTAATATATATTATATTAATATTGTTTTAAATTTGAAATTATATTTAATTTAACTTTGAAGGTGTTTAACGCATTAGTCGTATTTTTTAACCAAGATAAATGGGTTAGCTCCTTGACTTAGTGATACTTAAAATATTCGAAAATTTTAACGAACGATTTTTTAAATAAAAATGTATAGTTTTCTTTTGTTAGATATTTTTAATATAAATATATTTTTTTTTTCCAGATGATTTACGCGTAATGCCTAAAGTAAACAATTCCAAATTAAAGGATTTACTCAACTATAACTAATTTAAATTTCATTTGAAATAAAATCATAAAATAGGAACTTGAAAAACTAAATAAATATAAACAAATTTTTGTAATTCCTAATTTAAGAAAGCTAAATATTTACAAATAATAAACTTAAATAATATTGTACCGAAGATATTCACTTTTAATTATATATAATTTTGGTATTTATTATTTATTCTTTTTATCGCCATATTATTATTTATGTATTTACTTATTTATGTCATTATTGTCACGAATCTAATAACAATAGTGTTTAAATTTAAAGACTTGCATTTTCAATCGTAAAATTAATTCTCAAAATGCCGCAGCTTCGATTGGATTCCAATTGGATTCTAACCTCCAGCTGGGCGAGGGGAAACCTTGACCTCAAGTGGAAGTCTTATTGGCTCGTTGGCCACACTGCGGCAGCATAAGGCTTGTGGCGCTGCACGTGTTGCAATTGCGAAACCGAGCAGAAATAAGTGAAATAAGAAATAAAATAGCCGCACCTACGCCACAAAAGATACAGATGCAGCTGCGAGATACAAAGATACAAAGGCGGGGAGTACCGAAAATCGAAAGCACATGCCGAAATAGCGCAACAGAGAGGCGGCAGAGAGGGAGAGATGCAAGTGCAAAGGCGGCAACCTTGAGTGCAACAGAGGTATGCACACAGCAGAAAAAGGCCACTCAATTGCGCTCAGCGCACTCTCTCGCATGCGATAAATGTCACGTATCTGTGTGAGCTGAGAGAACGAGAGCGACAGCCGTGCTCTCTGGTGAAGCATACAAGTGTGTGCGTATGGGAGAGGGAGAGTGACAGCGCGCAAACAACAGCAACAGCAACAACAACAAAAGTGTAAATTGAAATTCCAAAGATGTCGACAAAGTAAATACGAAATAAAAACCCAAAACGAGACAGCAGCAAAAGGCAACAGCAACAGCAACAATAACAATAACAATGGAAAGCTACAACAAAATGCGCACAACACAATTCGGCGAATAATCATAATAAAAAAAACATACGAAACAAATAAAAAACGAAGCACAGGAATATACATAACAACAAAAGTTCAATATATTTTTTTAAACAAGTTTCCAGAGTGTACAGCTTGTTGTTATTGCTGCCGCCGCCGCTGCTGCTGCTGCTGCTCTTTTCTATATATTTCTGCGACTGAGGCAAAGTCTGCTTTTCGCCATCAGCTTTTTTGCTGCCTTTAGCGAGAAATATATCGGAATATGGCGGCAGCCGCGATCGAAAAGCTAGGGGAAGTACGTATCAGGCGGGGGATCAAGGGGGCTATTGCGTTCTATGCAGTACCAGTTCGTACCGCCCGCACAACTCTCTTCCTATCTTCCATATCTCCCCTCTTCTAATCCCATCATAAAAAAATATATGAAAGCTGGGACTGGGTACATGATGCGAAGCTTGAATACCCTGGCACAATACTGTATTGTATGTAAGCCAAATATATCGAATCTGTATGTTATATAAAGATATAAAATCACTCGATAATATTATATTCTCATAAAATTAGATTTACATTCCTATTATTATCATGGATCAATCGGATTTAAGATATATATGTTAGATCCAGAAAAAATCCTAAATAAAATCCTTAAGTTATAAACAGAAAGGACTTCAACTTCACCCTAAGTTTCTCTTATAATGCAAAGAAAACTGGTTGAATGAGTTTAAGAGGCAACCAACCCCCAACCAAGGCTAATAAGACAGCTTAAGGTGAGATAAGATTTGTTACTCTTGTTCTCTAGTTAAAAACAAATAATAAATAATTAAGTAATTAATAATAAAAGTCTTAAAGACTGTGTGTAGGAATTGTGTCTGATTTCCCTTTAAAACTTATGGAATATTTCAGTGCCGCTCTTTTAGAACGAAAGAGCAAAAGAATTATGATACCCTATATCAGAGAGGTATGTTACTTGGTCAAACCAAGTAAGCTACTACATAGAGTAGAAAAGTCTACTACTTGACAATACTCCAGAATATTATATAGATATATAATCGGCAAGAACCTTCTCAATTAAAAGACCTGACATCCTATGGACTAACTTAAGGTTACAACTCCTAGCCTCAAACAGTGTTACCCCTTCCAACTTGTAGAGTGACAGAACTTAGGTACTATTTCTATTCGTTTTTAGGTACAAGCGACCCCAGATACCCGCTATCCCAAAGGGTTACTTTTCTAGGGTATACAAGTAGGGTATCTCTCTCCACTCACGATAAGATTGCGTACGGCGGCGGTTGTTGGTGTTGTCGCTGCTATTTTAGCCGTTGTCGTTGTCGATATCGTTGCGGTTAGATCGGCGGTAAGAAAGTCCAATTGCTCTTCGTCTAGCTCCTCCTCCTCCTCCTCCTCTTCTCCTACTTCTACCCCGTCCTGGTTCTCCGGCTCCTCCTCGCCCTGAGCGGGCTTCAGCTGGGGATCATCTTCCGGCGCCTTTGTTAGGGCGCCGCCTCTCCTGGTTGTGCGCTCGACTTTGACTTTCATGGCTGCTTTACTGTTATAAACAATTTACACACTTCCTTCGTTTTGGGTTAGGGCTTTTCCAGTGTTTCCAGTGCTCGAAAGCGTGGAACTCTCTAGAATCCAGATTAGTGGGAACCGGGACCACGCCCCGAAAAGCACGCACCGCCTTCTGTTTTAACTCCTGTGGCGATTTGAACTTCGCACGGCTTTGTTTCAATATTTCGTAATTATAATGTTATATTCAATGTTGAATTTTTCCCTCTTTTACTTCTCACTCACACACGCACACTCGCACTCGTACGTAGACAACGCGAAATTACACATGGACAGCGTGTAACTGTTATTTTCTTTGGCGTAGTGTGCGCCGTTTTTGTTGTTTCTTTTGTGTTTTTGTGTTTGCTTTTGTTTTTGGGGAATGTTCTCGTTTGCACTTGTGAAAGTGTTAAAAATTAACTGTAACAACAATAACAACAACTACGAACGAATGTGGAGGAGTCGGGGGCGGAAAAACGTTACGTTTTTGATTTTTTATTTTTCATCGCCTGTCTCGCTCTGGCCAAACGTGGCTTTCCAGTGCGTGCGAACGGGAGGGGGCGTTGGGCTGGGCGGACCGATTAACGAGCGAGAGCGAGAGGGGGAGAGAGTGAGTGACAGAGAGAACGTTGTGGGCGAGAGACGCGAGAGAGGGACACACAAAAGCCGCGTGGCTTTCCGCTGCCGTTGCTGCAGTCGCGTTGCCTTAACAAAAAGCGAAAAATAACTGAATAACTGAGCAGCGACGGCCACAGACCGCTTCGCTTCGCTATCCGCCGTCGGGTGACGTCTTGGCCATTGCCTCACACACACACAAGCACACCGCGCAAACACTAGCGCACCAGCATACGGCAGCGGCTCACACAGATACTCGCACACAGGCGCAGCGCCTGGAAATACAAGTTGCGTAGATGCCAGGGATGCAGAGTTCCCAATAGAACGGAACCAGTTGCTTGAGCTAGGATTGTGGAAACTAGATCATTGGAGATCTAGGAACTCTAGGAACTAGTTTAAAAAAATGTAGTTTATTTTTACCATACAACATAAATCTATTTCTTCCTTTTAAACTAAATATCTAATTAATAAGAGAGTAAACTGCTAAGTACTGAAATACAATGTTATTTTTTCCAAAACCGATTCATATATGAGTCAAAATATGCTTATTAACATTTTCCCATCTTTGCAAGCCTCCCAGAATTAATTATAATTTTTCTTGAGTCATTGAATCTTTAATAACCCGTATTTAATTAACACAATTTCGCATTACAATTATTTCACGCTTCCTTTACCACAAATCGTTATTTTTAACACATTCCAAAAATACACTTCAAAAATGTTTATTCTTGAGTTAAATTATATAAACCGCAAGCCGCATGATAATTCCCGCGTGAACGGCATTTTCCTGTTCCGTTCCACACACTAATGCTTGCCCGGCCCTGACGAATTTCGGGGCAACGACAAGGCGCACAATAAATGTCAGTGCAAAGGCGGGAGCAAGTAAGAGCGCTGCTCTCACACATACAGTGGCAAAACCATATGTCAGGCAATTATCGCATGCGATTTTCGAGACCCCCAGAGAACCACTCAAAGTGAGTGAGAGAGCGATAGCACTCGACTCAAAAGCGAATGCACTCAGATGGGGAATTTGGCGCGCAGCTCGTTTGTTGACATTTTCCACTTTGTTGTGGTTCGCTCTGGAGCTCTCTCTCGCTCCCGCTCTCTCTTGCTCTCTTTCTCTCTGCCCACTCAAAAGGCGGACCAGTTGCCCGGGCACATGTTGGATTTGTTGTTGTTTTGTTGTGGCTTCGGATTTATGTATGCCACGCATCGCATCGCCACTTTGCGTTTTCGGATGACTCATCGGGGTTTTTACACACGGATACGCGGTGAATACCACCACACAGATACTCGCAGAGTGAAACTAATGTGGGCCTCCCGCGATTTCAGATTCAGATTCATTTTCAGATTCCCATACAGACTTTGCTCGAGGCTCAGGCTCTGGGACTCGCAGACAGGTTCGCCACACGTTGAAAAAGTCGCTAAATACTTGTGTTTATTATATAATTAAATTAAGGGGAATTTTACGGAGGAAGGGGTAATTATTTGCAGGAAATAACTAAAGTATTCAATGGGTTTATGGCTGTTACAAGATTGATAGGTTCCTGAAAGTTAAAGATACATTATAATAAACATAGAGATAACATTCTTGAGTTTTGAACAGATATATCTCACAGTTACTGTTGACATTCTGTATTTTTTAAGACAGCCAAAGATTTGTTTTTGATTTTTATTCTTATGAATATTTTTTAAAATAATATTTAGCATAATTCAAGTAACATTTTATACAAAGTTCTCAAGTTCTTCACAATTTTCCTGCACAATTTCTGATTGAGACATTGTATCTATATTTATTCCTGCTCATTCCTATTATTTTCTCCCAGTGCAGCCATTTTTGTGGTCCGAGGCCGGTTAATGAGCGCGCGAGTATCTGTATCGGCGAGATGCATTTGGGCGCGTGCTAAATGCGTCTATTAGCCGCATGACCGCCCAGTCCGATATATGCATTAATTCCCATACCATTCGGACTTGCATTCGCATCTTCCGAGGCCCATTAGGTGCAGGTAGGACCAGGTAGATTTGGGACTCGCCACCGCCATTAGTTGGGACTTCGGAATGACTCCGGAATGAGACTGAGACTGAGACTGGGATTGGGACTGAGGCAGAGGCAGCTCTCGCAGCACGAGTCCGATAAGCGGTGTCTGAGTGCCTGCCTTCCTGGCGTCGAGCCCTGGCACTTCCCGAGTTTCCAGGACCAGACGGAAGATGGGAGTGTCATCAAGGCCGAGGGTTGAATGCCTCCGCCGTTTGGGCTGCGGCTGCGGTGAGTGTGTGGCACTGCTAATGTTGCAGCAATTTGCCAGGCGACTGCACGGGTGCAACTCTGATTAGGTTACCGGACTAGCTCATATTTTATGGGCATATTTCTGGAATTGGCACTTCGAAACGGAAGCGGAAGGGTTGCAACTTTAGTTCCGCTTACGTAAGGGCTATCTTTGTTTTGAAAGTAAAGTAAAATTAAGTATAATGCTAATGGAATGCCACCTATAAGTCTTATTTTAATAATAGGAACTTAATAAATATAGATTAATAAATAATCAGTAGCTTGATCAGTATCAGGTTGAGTCAGTAGTTTGAATACCCTCTTACAGTTTAATTTAAATATATAACATTCCTTTAAATGTAGTAACCTCCATGTATCCCCACGGACATTTTGCAGTTCATATCTGCCTATCTTTATATCTTTCCAAAGTTTCCAATTACATTACATTACATAATTATATGTATTTATATTTCAAGTGCTTTTAATTTAATTTAATTTTATTTATAAAAATATTATATTCCTTTAAATGTAGTAACCTCCATGTATCTTCACAGACATTTCCAGTTCATATCTGACGTGTTTATTTGTCACTTCTTATCTTTCCAAAGTTTCCAATTACTTTATAATTATATGTATTTTTCACCTCAAGTGCTTTGCTGACGCTTAATTAATTTAAGTCCAAACAACTCGCATTCGTACTTAATTGTTTACTCGGCGATATGATCGCCTGAATAATGTTTACATCGATTAAAGTTTCGAGATCACGTCATGGAGGTGGCGACGTCATCGATTCGCCGCCGTCAAGTCATCGTGTTCCCGGAATACCGCCTATAATTCCAGGTATCAAATGAATAAGCCCACGGAACTGGAAACCCGGGAGTTGTTCTAAACAAATACCCCCGAGTAAATTTAATTCAAGATCCCCCCTGAATGAGTGGAAAGCACTAGACTGGTGGGCGTTTTGATAAAGTCTAGAATACGTATAAGGCATTAATCATATCGCAGCTATTTCCGCTGCAACTACGGCAATGTCTTGGGCACGTGCGATGCCTGCTGTTTATTTTCGCAGTGCTGCCTCGCAGGTGCAAGTGTGTTTCACGGACAAGTGGTGCAAGCTCCACTCCACACTTTCATTGATAGGAAAACAAGCTCCAATAAAAAACAATCGAAGTCAAAAGAGACGGCCTTCAGTCGAAAAACAGCTGATTACTAATGCTAATGGGAGCATTTAAACAAAATAAAGGCGAAAGGGGCGTGCTAACTATTGCAACGAAGTAAATGATTAAGAAACTTAATGAGTTTGTTGTAGAACCGTTGTGTTTTATTTTGTTTTTTTTTTTTTCGAGCGACGCTCATTAAAAAATTAACCATACGGAATAATAACAGATATGGCAGCAGCAGCAGCAGTATGCCAACAATAAAACCTAAACGACGGCAAATTAAAGTTGTTAATTGTTTTTGTAATAATTAATAACAACAACAACAGCCAAGCGGAGCAATCAGCCAACTGCCTCCCCAGAAACAGCAACAAGTTCAAGGACAGAAAACTTAAAGTCGCAGCATTGAAAGTAACTTCAAAACGAGCTTTTCCCAAAAGTTAAGTCTCGATTAATGGGTTTTCCAAGTACTACAAGTTGTTCGAATGAATTATCCCTCAAAATGCATTTATAAATTAAATAAAATGATATGAAATGTATTAAGGACGATCACTAAAAAGTATTTACTGGGGAAAATTTAAATGAATAACAGGCTTTCTTTGGAAATTATTTATCCATATATGTTTGGGAAAAACTTGTGACTTTTCATCATAAATGTGGAGTTTCCAAGGTCTGGATTTATTTGCTTATATATTTTGCATTCTTTAGTGTCTTTAATAGTCTCTTTGAGTATTAGTTACAGCGGTTTTAGATTGTCCCTAGATATCTTTACATATATAACTTTGAGTGTCCTTTGATATAAGAATTAATGAGAGAAAATTCTTAGGTAAAGTCATCAGGACCTGCTCTTTGGGATCTTATTGCTTAGATGATTTCCTTGACTGATACGAGGCCATATAAGCCTGGTCAATTGAAAACCGTTTGGCCTAGTCATAGCAACTGTCAACTGGCAACTTGGTATCACAACGAACGCCGCAGATAAGTGGCGAAAATCAACCTGAACGCGAACTTCAAGCGTAACTACACACAGAGAAAATCCAACAAATATTAAGATAATATTTTAATATTTAAAAAGATCGTTTTGAACTTCCATTATATTACTTTAAGCCAGTTTGATCTTAATTAATGTAGAATTGCTATATTAAAATTTGAGAAAAGATCAATTTAATATTTTTCTATACCTATTTGATATTTATCTTATCAGATTCAAAAGAAATAAAATTACATTGATCCCCATTTCAATGCCCATATTTAGCTCTGTGTAACAATATCATTTCCATTCGTAAAAACACACACATGAATGTGCTCTGGAGTGCTCGGCTCTTGGCATTTCCGTTCTACGGTTTCACTTTTCAGTTGTTTTGCTTTTCTTGCGACTGTTTACGGCTTTTAGACTTCCTGGCCTGGTTCGTGACTATGCAACTGGGCTCTTATCTGCTCCGGTCCGGCCTGGTCCGGAGGAACTTGCTCTTTCCCCGGCGTGTGTTCGCCGTCATTGTTGGGGGTTCATTCGACGGACTCGGAGTTGACTTGTTCCGAGGTTCCGAGACGATAATGCTCAGGCGACCAGGCAGACTTTGCGTCGCGACACGGACCCATGTGTGGGCATGCATCACCTGAGTATTTTTACACCATGACGTTATCAGGTGTTCGCGTTCTGGAGCGGCGACGATCGGACAGATTAAAATTAAAACGCTTCTGCCAACTGAAGGGGTTTTCTAGTTAAAGATAGTGTCATTCCGACCCTAGTATAAGGCTATTGATTGAAATAATTACACTTCCTAGGCCTCAGTGCGGAGCTTCTGTCGTCACATTAAATGATTGTATTTTTAATCAAAAGAATTGAAGGTAAGTCTACAATTTTATAGACATAAGGGCTCTTGGTAGGGTGAACTTGAGCTAAATTAAACATATTACAAAGAGCCAAGTTATATCATAAATTTTCCTTTGTTTCTATTGCTGAAAAATATCTTACAAGTGTGTTTTCCATTTATTTATAGTTAGGTCCTTGAAAGTTACTTAAAAAAACCCAACTGAATCTTTTAATTTGGTAAAGCCCTAATTGCTTCATATAAATTCTTACTTAAACCTTAAAAATACTAAATAAATTCAAGTTCTAAATATAAATTCGCTGCGACTTCGTGTAATAAGTTCAAAAAGGTCAGGCTTCCAGCGGGCAATATCCCTCTCGAATTAAACCCTTTTGTTGATGCTCAGATCTGTAACTGTCTGCTGATTTAATTTAAATTTATTTAAATAATTTTACTTATATCTGTGGGATATACATATATCTGCGGATCCAGTTTTATTTTTTGTTCGCCGTTGGAACAAATTAAATTACTCGAAATGTATTTTTTATTGTTTGTTTTATTTACTTATTCCCATTTTTTTGATGATGTGTGTGTTTGGGGAGTGGCGTTCCCACGCCACAGCCAGAGGGCAGTAAATATTTACTTCAGATAAAGGCTTGAAGAAATAAAACAAACTTATTTTTGGGGCAAAACGGAGGAGCACTTCGCCCAACATGTCGCATACGTGATGGAAGCGAGATCAAGTATACGCCCCTTCGACGCCATTTTTGTTCGTTTTCCGCAGCTACGATTTTCTCACCCCACTAAAACGCAATTAAAAAGATGAAAAAACGAGTAAAAGCAAAAGCGAAAAAAAAACCGACTTCAGGCGAAGCGCCGCCCACAAAAACCGCAAAAATAAAAGGCGACAGCAAATAGCAGAGATGGGGGAGGTGGCAGTCATTAATGCCTAGGCTTCGGCTCACTTACGCAGGTATAGACCGATTTTATGAAGAAAGAGGAGCTTTAAAATTTAATTAAAACAGACGTAGAAATAAACTGGGTTTTCTGGAAATCAGGATATCTCTTTTAGTCACCAATATCTTTCTGCAACTTTGTTATTAAGCTTTTTGTATTTAGCATTTCAAAATAAAATGAAATCCATATGCAAGGGAAAATACACGTTGTCTTTAAATTAGAAGATCCTTTTAGTTAATCATTCCCCAATGCATAGGCAATTCGCAGCTTTTTAGTTTAATATGTATATAGCAAAAAGCTTAAGGTCAGATTATGTTATATAAATATTATATTTCTAGCATATAGCGCAACGAGAATTTTTATTTTATAAAGAATAGCAAGCTTCCTCATCAGTATCTTAAAGAGACTCTATTAATGTAAGGGGTAGTATTTTTCCCTAAATATATATATATGTTCTATATTTTAATATTTACTCACATGTCGTTGTGGCTGATCCATAATATACTTCATAGTCTGAGCGGGTGAATAGTCCTGGCGCTGCTGTTGGTGTGGCTGTTGGTGGGTTTGCTGGTGAGCTTGTTGTTGATTTTGGAGCTGTTGGTGTGAGGATACTGCTGCAGTTGTGGTTGTTGGCGACAGGAACTGTTGCTGCTGCTGCTGCTGCACACATTGGTAGTAGCAATTGGTGGACTGCGATGTTGTTGCTGGCACTAGTTGCTGCTGTTGCGTGTAGTTGTTGTAAGTGGCCTGTTGCATATACTGAGGTTGATGCTGCTGCTGCTGCTGTGGCTGTTGCGTCAAGTGCTGATTATAATTGACATTGTTGTTATTGTTGTTAATGTTAATGTGGCGCTGCTTATTGCACTCGTTAATCCAGGAGCCGGCACGCTGCTGCTGTGGTTGCAGTTGCAATTGCAGTGCGTTTGTATTGGGGATCCAAACATTGTAATTATCACGCAGATTGTGCTGCTGTAGCTGCTGCTGCTGCAGTTGCAGTTGCTGCTGCGTCTGCTGCAGATGGTTGTTGCTGCTGCTGTTATTGTGCTGCATTTCGATGGCCTTTATTGCAATCATCAACGGGCAACAAATTATCAGCGTTTATCACAAGAGATGTTGCAATTTCCTGCTCTCCTTTGTTTTATTTTGTTTGTGTTTTTTATTTTTGCGCACTTATTTTTGGCTTGATTTGTTGTGGTTGCTTTTTTGCAGTTACTACAAGTATCTTTAATTTTATTTAAACTTACTTACAAGCTTTATTGTGTTTTGAGTGTTTATTTTTAGTTATATTTAATTTTTGGCAACTCGTTTGGATTGATTGTAAAAATTCACTAAAATAGTTTTATTTGTTTTCCTTGGGACTCTATTTTATCTGCGACGATTCTAAAGAAAATGATTCAGTAATTAATTATAAATATTTGATTTATTTGTCAGATCTCTTTGTGACTTTTATGACTGACTTCGTAATAACAACTAATTTATAATGGTAAAGGAGTCAAAATGTTTTTGTTTGATTACTATTTATATTTTTTTTTATTGGTTCCTTTTAAAACTTGTTTGTTAATTGTTTTATTTTTAGTTTTTTAATTCCTTTAGGTTTCTGTGTCAGTTTCAGTGTTTATTGAGCAGAATTCTTCAGACGGGAAAAGTTATTCAAGTTTTATAGCTATTTACGAATTGTGCAACGGCGAGAAAAGGTTTTTTCTACAATATTTCTTGACGATTTCACAGGCAGAAAGATGACTCAACTCCCTTGTTCTTCCCGCTTCAATTCGATTCCCTTTTTTTGCACTGATAAGTGAGTGTTTTCTCTTTGCTAAATTCGGCTTACTAAAGATCTGTCACACACGCCCACTTTCCAACGACCGCCCCTTTCAAAGGGATTTCGATTGACTCTTCGATTATTTCGATTTTCCGATCAGCACGTGCGGGCCAAGTGGCTGGGTAACGGTAAGCGACGCGTAAACAAACACCGAAACGGGCAAACACGGATTAAATTACGTGATTTTGTTATAAACAGGCGAACGAAATCGAAAAAACCAGACTCTGGCGTTATTATGACTTTTGCCAATAATTTCACGTTCTTTTTTATATTTCATTTAATTGCTATCCATCCAGAAACAGACACAGCTTTATTAGTTTTCCGATATAGTTTGCTTTATTATAACTACTTTGGCTGCGTTTCTTTTTTAATTACATTGCATACGTTTATATTGTTTTTTATACGTATTATATAGATTATTATGTTAACCATTATTTGTAACAAATTTCATTTGTAATATAAGCTTTATGGATTAATTACGAAAGAATTTCTGAAGACCACTGAAAGTTTCTATAGATTATTTTTGTTATTTTGGCGATAGCTTCCAAGAAAGTTCCTTGTATTTATTTATTTTTTACATTATTTATTTTGGCTGTCTGGCTTATAAATTCTTAACTTCAGTGGAAGTTTGTTTTAAGTATTTTGTATACTTTACTTTTAACACACAATTCCTTTATTCATTTTGAAACACATTCTTTTGTATTTTAACTCTCGACGGCTCCATTATATTTTCATATTTATTATTTTTTACATGTCATCCAGATATACACATTTTTGTAAGATTTTTATTTTATTTTTCACTGCACGTTCTTGCTCACTTGCGTTATTTTCTTTTTTGTTTATTATTTTGTAAGGCCAGGACTGGGAGACTTGCAGAGACTTCCACACGGCAGTGCGGCAGAAAGTGTATTGAAACTCAATGAAAATTTTGATAAACCTGCGCTCAAAGGCAGCTCACACACACAGCTGGAACGCACACTATCGAGCAGCCGAAGGCTGCCGACGAAAGACGAAGAGTGATCGCGATCGCTTCGGGTGAACTTCGGGTACGATTCGCTCGTTTTTTCGGCCGTTCGTTTTTCGGGGTTTCAATATTTTTTCAGGTAAAACCGAAATGATAAAAAAAATCAACAAAAACTGCACAAAACCCGAAACGAAAATTGTCAAGAGGAAAAAAAATCAAAAACAAATTATTACGAGGCGCGTTTTATTTCGGTTCGCCTTTTGTTGTTGTCGTTTTTGTTGTTGTGACTAATCGCATGTCCAGTGTCCAATTTTCGCAAACACCTTTCTGGGTGGTTTTTCGCTTTTCGCCTTATTATTATGGGTTCAGTTCGATTGCTGGCGTTACTATTTGGCGCCAATTGGCTAAATAAATGGGCGATCCGTCCGCTTCGCTCGCTGGCTCATAGATCACTTCGCCGCCTCACTCGCTTTTCGCTTTTTCACTCGGCGATTGTCGTCTTCTGCGCTGCGTCGACTGCGCTGCTCTCCGGCCGCTCAGCTGCGAGGGCTATGACTAATGCAGGCAAGCACGCGGCGGCGGCGGCGGTGGTGGTAGCCCCGCTCTGCTCCAGCTACAATAACAATATGTAGAACAGTCTCGACAACAAAAACGGCAGCAGTGGCAGGCAGCACCAACAACACCAACAAGTGCGAGAGCACTGCGATCGAGTGTTGGCCAGGAGTAGAAACAAGGAAATAATAATGCTTAAATAAGTTTGGTAGTAATATTATTAGATGCTATGTTTAGGAGGAAACTGAAAAAAATTATTCACGTTTTGAAACTTTTAGAAGATTATTTCAAGCACTTCTTGTATACAATTATGTCATATAACACTAGTTATAATAGTGTTATATACAAATCACAAATGCAAAAAAAAAATACCAACTAGGTCTAGTCTCCATCTGATGAAAGTTGAAGGAAGCATGGAATACTGAAGAGGAAGCGGTGGCTATCCTTTAAAACAGCTTTATGTCCCGGAGACTCTTTGTTTTTGGCTTAATATTAGCATTCAAACTATTTATTTCATAAAAAAATTTAAAAGCTTCCCTCGACGTCAAAAAAAAAGCCAAAAGTAACAGCACTACTTCACTCCCTCGCCCACTTTGTATATGTTTCTCCCATTCCCTCACCTGCCTTAATTTTTTTCAGCTTTTGCTGGTTTTTAATCTATGCAACAAAAGCCACAAAAATAAAACAACAACAGGAGGGGATCACAAAAATATGCGCGACGTGCCCACTTTTTTGTCAGCAGCAAAATGTTGTTCTTATTTGGCTGCTGCCGCTGTTGTTGTTGTAACTGCATTTTAATCAGAGAATTTGTTGTTGCTTTTATGCGACACCTTGCAAAAAATGCAAATGATCCTGGCACACACACACAAACGCACGCCCAGCTGGAGAGAGAAGCCCAGTCACGCTCTCTGGGTGTAATGCCTGCCCTCTCTGTCGCTCTCGCGCGCCTTCTCGCCATGCTTTTTACCTGTGCGAATGTTAATTGAAGAATTTATTGTTGTCTCATTGTTGTATTATAGCCTGGCGAAGTCGACGGCGGCAGCGACTCTTTATTTTTGTTGTTCGTTTTCTTCAAATTTTATTTGTCGCGTTTAATTATGACAACGGCGGCGGAGAGCGGCGACGTCAGCGCCAGCCGATCATTGACTTTATGCCGCTCTGCCCGCCCTGGCGTCACATAGTTTTTGTTGCTGTTTGATTTTTCCTTGCTGTTTTTGTTGTTCCTTTCTGCTGAAAGCTTTTTTTTTTGGCGGGGGTGAGAATTAACGAAAAAAGAGAGAGGGCGAAGTATTGGAAGGTGGGAGAGAAGAGGTCGAGAAAAAGAGAGTGGGAGAATGGGAGAGCGGAGTGAACTTTTGGGCCGGTTACCGTTTAACTTATTTTCGCTTGGCAACAAAAGGGAGAAAGGCTACACAGAGGAAAAATATATACAGTGAATAATGTAGCGGTTACAATGGAATGGTGTAGAAACATGAAATGCATAGAATATAAAACTTTCCGGAAAATTCCTAATGCTCCTAAATTATTAAATTTTTAAAATATGAAAAAAGAATTTGACTTTCATGGAAATGCTATATTTATCTTAGCTTCATCAAACTGAGAAAATAAATAATTTCTATTGATGTTTATAATGACCTATTGTACAAAAATACATCCATATGTAACGAAAATATTCCGCAATTATTTCTTCAGCAATAGTTTTTATGTTAATTTAATTAAAAATAACAGCCAAAATGTTTACAGTGTACTAGTGTTTTAGAGGGTTTTGGTTTTATTTTTGTATCTGATTAAAATTAATGAAAAAGCGGAGTGCACACACTTACTATATTCAAAAAGAGCCCCTCGAAACAATTGGTGCTCGCAAACATTTTAAATTCAATTCCATATACACTTTATAGCGTACGCCCTTGCCACAACCAAACCCCAACACCCCTTTACACATGCAGAAACTTTGCGAACTTTAGCAACCCGTTGACATGTTAATGACATTTTTATAATGCCAACAATAACAACAACAACAAACAAGGGAATACACACAGGAACACACGCGAACAACAAAAACAAAGGCGGATGCAACATTTCTCATTGTTTATGGAGCGAGGAGCGAACGAGGATACAAATTGTTTTTTGCCGTTTTTGGCGAGGGAGCGGTCGCCGCAAATACTTACGCACAAGTAAATACCAGTAACAATACATACAAATACACAGGACAAAATAGAGTCAACAATTTTATTTAAAATTTTGAGAACATACATATATGATGTAATAATTAAGATCTATACCACCCGTTAACTGTAATAAACTTTATTAATATGAACAATAAGTTTAACCAAAGTTAAATTAATAACACTAACTAACTGTATTTACAACGGCATATAATAACAAAAATGTAATTAAAATATGATATGCGTCTTCTTCATCTGTGTATATTTATGGGTAGGCTTAAGATTCAAAAATGTTGGTAACAAATTTTACATGTATGTTTTTAGTTTTTATCAATGACTTTTTACTGAATAAATTTCTCACCGTGCACCGAATGCATTTATTCCATTGACGTGTGGCGGGATTTTAAGTCATTTTTGATGTACGAGTTGTTCTTGTTGTTTCCTCTGATACTTTTTATTTTTTTGTATTTGTATATTTGAGTTAATAATACGCGCGAAAGGTAACGGGTACAGTGAACTTAAAACACATACAGTGCGAACACCTTTAATTGCACTTGAGCCGCGCACGTCTGCGTGAGCATGGTGAGCCTGTGTGCGTGAGCCTCATCGAGACAATTGGCCTCTTCCTTCCTTCCTCCTTTCTCTATTCGCATAGGTGTGTTCACACTTAGCTGCATCTCTCTTGCAAACATTGACGAATATCGGGAGCCAAAACAAAAGACGTATCCTAAGCGAACGGAAAGTGCGAGTGCGAGAGGCGGAGTTCGATTGGGGGGAGCGGGAAAGAACAAAAATCTCTGTGCAGTCGCCGTTGCCGTTGGCGCTTTACGGTTACTTTCGGGCGGCTGAGTGAGAAGAAGCACCAGCACAAGCGCCGCCAAATTCGCTGCTGCACTGAGGAAAACAATGAACATATAAGACTCATTAAGTATTGAACAGAATCTATTCAAAAATCTTAGAAATTTAAGTAAGTCTAAAAAATTTTATTTTTTTAGGATGAAATATTATTGAGCGAAGCACCAATGTTTTCTTATAAATATTGAGCAGACACTGAATGGAAAATACTTTTTTTTTATTATTTCTCGCATCAAACAAATTAATTTTCAACACTGGATTTTATTTATTTAATATGTTGAGCTCATTTTGTCGCAGTGCCTTTTCGGTCGTGACCGCCGTTTGCCTTGGCCTCATTTCAGTTCGGCTTGGCTCTCCACTAGCCACTGCCGCATTTGTATCTGTATCTTCGGTTGGCATCTGTATCTGTATCTGTAGCCATTCGCTCATCTTCGACCGGCATTCCAGCGGAGTTCTGGATTCGGAAGGCAAATTCCGCGTGCGATTCCACCGAGCGACACCTGGGTTCAAGTGCAACTCCTTTAGGGGCTCCTCTTCCCGCTCGGAATCGTGAAGCGCGCTTTGTTTTTGCTTTTATTAGCACGTTTCGCCTTTATGATCGTAGCGTGATTTCTGCGTTCTGGTTGCTTTTGTTACTGCGCCGCAGGTTGTGTATTTTTTATTGTAGTTTCGGCAACAGGTGTGGCCCCCAGCGACGTGTACATTGAACCCGCTGAGGGTTATGTCTCCAATTTATATTACAGAGCAACTATGACGTGTTCTCGCCGCCGTCTTATCCTTATCGTTAGCTTCCTTAAAGCAGTGACGTCTCTTGGATATTTCTCCCCTATTTTTATAATTCTCCGATATCACACAGTCGAGTATTGACGTATCTATGAGTCACCCAATCCGAAGAAACCCCGAGCGAACTAAAGAGCGCCGCAGTTCCTAACCCACATTAGAGAGCATCGATAAAATAAAGCGACGCATTTATTACACTAGTTCACAAACGATCACTTTATATGGGGTTTTATGAAAGTTGAGAGTTCTTTATTGTTATTATTTACTTATATGATGATATAACATAATATAAGATATAATATCAGTAAGATTAAGGGTAATACAAGATGTAAAGTGTTCTAATTTTATTTTCATTATAATTCTATTGAACAAGTTTTAGAGGTAAAAAATAAAAACTCACTTTACTTTTTCAGGTAATTTATTCATGTTAACCAGTGTCAATTCTGCCTGTTTTCGATACCTCTCACTCTATGTCGTATTATACGATCGCTCTTTGTTCGGCTACCGGACCTAGGTCTATAAGTATTGAGTATTCCGCGCGGTGTCCGCCGCTCCAGAATCGAGAGCCCTTAACTCTCTTCCTCCACACTTAGTTTATAACAATCGGCGGTGGCGCGAACAAAGCGCAGGCACAAAATGTTTTTAATGCCTTTGCCAAACAACTATAAAAAGCACAAGCCTGCCCCAAAACAGAAACAACAGCAAAAAGGGAGAATAATACAAAACCGAGAGCAGTGCGGATTGGTTCTGGTATTTTATGCCCCTCGCTCGAAAGTGTCCGACGCATATTTCAACTTGTCAGGCGAAGAAAAGACGACGACGACCAGCAAAAAAATTAAAAAGGCTCGTAAAGCTGAAATCAGCAAAGCCGTTTCGAGGGTAATTAATCGCCATCGTCGCAGATGGAGATCGGATCGGTACGGGTACGGGTACGGGTCCAGGGCACGGTTCGGACGGAAATGCTGGAACACTCAAAGACGGACGGAGACCACAGATCCAGACCCAAAGAAATAAAAATAAAGAGAAAAAGAGCAGTCGCAACCCAAACCGAACCGATCCCCAAATGGCAGGCAAGGCGCCTCGATCTGGCACAGAGGCTTTGCTTGAATAGCAAGTTATATATATCTCAGGAAGGTCTAGTTACCTAAGAAATATCTTATACTTACTATCTAAGATATATCTGGCTTATTTTATGGGTTTGTTGCTCTAGTTAAGGGAAGCCATCACGTGACACACATCGAATTTTGTTTAAATTAAGATAAAAATATATCTTTGTTCGACGATACTTATAAAATAATTCCACTTAAAAAACAAAAGAGATCTTAACCACTTTGCACAATATGAGCCTAAAGCAAATGGACAATATATTCCATTTTATAAACGAGAGACTCCATAATTGCATGCAATAATTAAATTAAATTAATTATAATATTAATAATAGTTATAATAATATTTATTTTTCAATATCCACTGCAATATTGACTAATAAGAATACCGACTCTTTTCTCGATTTGTAAAATATTTTCCACAACCCAGCGATCAGCTGAATTTATTTTTGATGGGCTCTATTTTTGCCTATTCACAATCAGGTGATCTTGATTCTGTGCAAAGTCCAAAGATTGCACTAGATAATTCCCCATAAGTGCAGTGATCTGGTGATCTGAGTTTCTAGAAATAAGCCCGGAAGTCTCGGCCTTAGTAAAACCATAAAGACATCAGTCCAAAGCACCTCCGAATAATCTCTGGCGAATGGCATACGTGCGTGATCCACTTCTGGCCATAAAGCTCCGCCCACTACATTCTGATAACGTCTATTTGGCCTGTTGAATGGCGAGATAGATGGCGGAGGCAATGCAAATACGAGCTATGTAATTAAATCATAAAATCGGTAGTAGTTGAAGCTGAAAAAAGTGTGAGGCTACAGGGGAAGGGCTTACTCTTTTCGCCCTGTGTACGAGTTTATCTAGAATTTCACAATAAGCTCTCGGACACGCTTTCGACTCGCATTTGTTTTTTGGCCCATTTATATGGCTCTTTGGTCTTGGCCGTTTTTGGCTTCGGTTTATTTTACCTCATTTTGTGAAATTGAATTTATTATTTCGCAAGTCTAGAGACAGAGCGATACGAACACATGGATGCACAGGAAGAAAAAGGAGGAAGAAGCTTATGGGATAGATTTTATGAATTTAAAATGGTTAAATTTGGTCATAAATATATTATAAAATAAAACAAATAATTTAAAAAGCACTCATATGCTTAATAAGTAGAAAAGCTTAATATTTATATAGAAAATTTAGCAATTTAGAATTTATAGAAAGAGTCGAAGATAAAGATTAAGTTTTAATTGTATTTTATAAAATCACTAAAAACTAACGAAGAATATCAGTTAAATTAAGTTACAAGAAGAAGGATTTTTAATTAAAATTTTGTTTCCAAATGAATATATATTTTAAAATATACAAAAATGTATTCCCAGTGGATTCAACTGCAAGCGACAATGGCAGCCTGTAATTGACCCACTTTTCGGGAAATGGACTACCAAGAGAGGTGGCAGGAACTGAGGGGCCTCTGTGTTTTGGGGGATGGTGGTGGTGGTGGCCAGGTGCTGGGTGCTGGATGCTGGGTGGCGGTGGGTGGCTGGTGGCTTTCAACGGGGCGACAGGCCGCCGCTCAGCTGGCATCGACTCTCAACAACATCTCGGCAGTCAACACGTGTGCGCGGCAAGCCTCGAACCTCGAACCCGTTGCCATTTCCACGTCCATTGTGGCCACAAACGGAGCCAGAAACCAGTTTGAAGGCGCTCCAATTGTCTGCTCCCTCGGAACAGCACGTTTTCATTCATCGACAACAAACTGTTGCTGTGCTGCTGCTGTGTTGCTGCTGTGTTGCATGCAGCCGCCAGTGGTAAGTTTATTTACAAAGCGGGCGATGTCCGTGGCAGTGTGGCTATAATTTCCATGTCCAAATTACTAGTATTTGAAACGAGATAAAAATATTGTGAAACCAAGAAATGGAAGCCTTACACATCGGATATAATTTCTAGGGATTTTATATTCGGGCCCAAAGACTTTTATTTTGATTTTTAGTCTTTTGTTTAGCACTAGTTCAATAATTAATTATTCTTTTAAAATATTTAAATATTAGCTCCATCAAAATATCTTTTATGTAGGTCCTAAAATATCTGTGGAATTTCCGTATGCTGATTTATGTTTAACAATAATTAGTCAATGGTTTGCTTTCATATAAAATATTGACGCACTTTAAAATGGATTATTATCAATATATTGTATTATTGAAATAGAAATTGGAGAACATTAGATTTGTCTTAAATACGCTAATATATTTAAAGTTTTATCTAGAAGGGTTTAATCTAGATGTAGAGGTAGTTAAAATAATGATAATGGATGATTATGATATTTTTTATATTGATAAATAATGATAATAAACATAAGAATAAGACTGGAATAAAATCTCAATACCTAAAGGATCTTTCGACTTTTTCTATTTTTTTTATGACATTTTAGACATTAAGGAAGGGTAAAAAAGGTCAGATCGTCATCTCTGCTCTCCGTGGCGCTCGTGCCGAGCTCGTGGAACACTTGGGCTTCTTGTGACCACGAGTCACCATATTGCCAGGATGAATCATCCGCCGGCGTATCGTCTTGTCTGTGGTGGCCGCTCTGTGGTCTCCCAGCATTATCAGGCGGAGCACGCACCCACAAGCCACTGGCCAAAGCAGATCGGAGACATCAGGAGATATATACAGAGGGAAATATGGGTATTTAGAGAGGATCAACTAGGTATTATTTTTTTTTAAATAAGGTTAGTATCTGATAGCATTTCTTCTGATTAAATCAATATAAGAAAGTATCTAGAATTATTTCAATTTGAGACCATATCAGCTTTATAGCTCATTATTTTTTTCTGTGTGTATTTGTATATACAGTCAGACTTGAGTTCGATTCAGCGTCTTATCGCAGTCGCGCTTGCGGTTTCATATTCTATGGAAGCGCCCCTCGCCCTCCTTGTTTGCCTTGGGGGCCCGGCTATTTGCACCGCCAATATTTGTTCATCATAATAATTATTATTTGCCTGTTTTGCGAGTATTTGGACAAAACGGAAACTTGGGCAAGAAATACAAGCCAGAGATGTATGCCCAACGCGTGACCTTATTCGGGGCTAATGGCGGGAAAACCCCTGTGACGCACTTCGGGTTTTCACACCCTCTCCATTGATACTCCAGTCGAGGGTCTTGAGATTAAGTTAAGTTTCAAATTTTAAAGGGGAAGCAAAATAGTATTTATTTAAGTATTTTTCACAAGAATACATCCGTATAAGCTAGAAAACTATTTATTTAAAAATAGTATTTATTTAAGTATTTTTCACAAGAATACATCCGTATAAGCTAGAAAACTTTTTGAGAAGTGAGACTCTAATTTTAACTATGATCCCGAGTAATAAAGTTCTCCTCTTCTTGAAATAAAATTTTAAATTATATATATGCATATTATATAAATACTATAGGAATGTAAATATTATATCTAAAATCTTCATTATTACTATAATTTTACAATTCTTGAATCACTATTTATTCTCTTTAGGGTCTGGCTTAACACGGCGAGATCTTGATAAAGGGTGTACGGCACAATTAAAATAATCCTATGGCTGATATTTTAAATTTTGCACCCGTTGACTAGACTTAATAGTAAAATAAATACTGGTGGCCAGGGTCGTATTACCTGGAAATCTTGTGATAAGATACAATTGACGTAGGCAGGAGTTATTTAGCCCATTTATTATTTGGAACAGGAACCTCTTTTCTTGCAAATCATCTGTAAACACCTTGTAATGGATTAGATAGTCTATACGAATTCTCTTTACATATATAGTATTTAAACGTTATATAAACCTCTGTGATAATAAAATCAGGGCTCCCAAGGTCCCCCCATCCCCCTGTTTATTCATCACATCGGACAGCTTGTGTGTTAGGAGCTCAGCGATTTATTATTATTAAACAAATGGCATCAGCCGCAGCAGCAGTAGGTGGCGGCTGCTGCTGGCTATTTGTTCTAGAATGCAGGGCCAGTGTAAAATGCTAAGGAGACCGCTCCTAGAAATGTTCAGCGACAAACGTAGAAACATTAACCACTGCACAAACTGCAGCTAATTTGAAATTTTAAACAATTTTGCAACAACAAAAGGTGCCGAAAACAAAGCCAAAGGCGAGGCTAGCAGAGCCGGAGCCGGAGCGTTGCGCTTTGATTGAATTGAATGCGCGGAGCTGGCAAGAAATAACTTCAAAATTCGATAGAGATTCGACTAAGAATAGATCCTGTAAAGTAATTCCATATGAGGATATATTTATGGTCAATATTTATACAGTACAAATAATATAATCATAACAATATGTGAGGATAATATGTATGGACAATATACAATACAAATAATATAATCATAATATTAGTAGGGTACACATTCTATTTTTTCCTGCTCTCTCTTCCATCCTCTGCCTGCAATGTACAAGCAATTGCGGAGAGTTACTTTTTAGCTGCTCTTTAGCAGATCGAATGATCTTATTGTAGTTGTTTTCAACTGGTATACTGGCTCTGATTTTTATAATATTACTAAGATATCTATGTTAAAAGTATCTTAAACCTTTGTTATACTGCATTTATTACCACATATAATATCTTAATATTACCATTAAAATATTGTAGTTGTTTTTAACTAGTATACCCTTTAACTTTACAATTACACGGTATCACAACCGAAACAAAAACAGAAATAGAAACTACAATGGCAAATATTAACAGCATTTAATGCATTTTGCGACCTCTCAAAGCGAGGAAATTATGTGAATTTCGCATAGAGTTTGTGTTTTGTGTGGGGCTGCCGTCGCACACCTGCGTGCCGAATCGTCAGATCCAATATCGGTGACAAATCCGAGCATCGCACGCTGCAAATTATAGGAGCAACTAAGATAAAACCAAAAGGCAAACATGCCTCGAGTTTAATGAGCGCAAAGCCAGCAAAGCCGAATGCCAGCAAAGATGCTGGATGGTTGCAGGGCAGACGGCGACTGAATTACCATAATGATCTCAATATTTGCTCACTCTATCACGACAAACTATTTAATTGCACCGCCAGTAATCGCACTCCGCCTTATTTTTCTCTTATTTTTCGCCTCCCCAGCCCAATTAGACACGCGAGACGTGGAAGGCAGGGCGTATGAGTAATGCCAAGTGCAGCTCCATCACGTTGACTTCAGCGCCTATTAATAGAGCTCCTTCGCCACTGCCACTGCCCCTCTGGCTCCGGCTCCGGCTCCGGCCCGGCTCTTTATCTCCTCTAGTTTGCGATCCGCTGGCGTCCACTTGGCGTAGTTTATTTTGGGCCCTGCTATCCGGAGCTATTCCGATCTGGAGGCATTGGGTTGGTTTTGCGGGGCAATTACTCACGGCAAGGGCAGGTCCGTCAGCAGATTCGGACAGCTCGGGCCGCTGGGGAAACTGGGGAAGCTGGGGCGGAGCGATTTGGAGGCGGACAGATGGGTGGCACCAGCCAGGGGTGGCATCAAGAGCGGAGCTTTGATTTCTAAAAGGGGTCTAATTATAATATATCGTTTTTAAGATATAAGAATCTAGTTGAACAAGGCAATTCCATAGAACCTAATATAACATTTATTATTAAACTATAACTTGGAAATGATGCCTAGTTTTTCCCCATCTCTTACTCAACCCTCCTGGGCCGACGCCCCTGCATTGGAAACACAGTGCAAGTTGCAACAAATTAGCTGCGAAACGAGCGCGTGAGAAAAGCAAAGTTGCGCGGTCTCAGATCTTAAAAATCTTAAAAATAGCTCTCTGTGGGGCACTCTTGGCTACATAAACATGACGTGACATTGGGGGATTACCGCCAAGGAGCACTAATCGGGGCGGATTGACTCATTTCAATTAGCGCAGTGGGCGGAGACCTCAATGAGCCGCAGCGAATCACGTTATGTGGACTCACATAAGTATGCTATGAAATTACTAAAAGCTTATTAAGCAGCCATGGAAAATATTTAACTACTGACTGGAAAATGTGCATGAGACCTATTTCTTTTTTAAAATTAAAGTGTTTTTTATTTAAAATTATTTTTAAATGTTAAATAAAATTGCCGACTCAAAACGCGAATATTTGAAGGCTTCCGAGGGCATAACTTGGCCAATAATTAAATAATAGCCAAATGCCATACATTTTCGGATTCGCCATTAAAATTCGAATTATTTAGCAATAAAATACCTCAAAAAATTTAAAATAAATTTTTTTTAATTTTTTCAAAATTTTATAAGGGGTTACATCATTAAAATTGTAAAAAATTGACAAAAAATTAAGTTTGTTGTATTTCCAAACTAAATATGCAGATTAATTTATCATATAAAAACTAACATGGAAAAGCTTTCCGAATTGAAATTAAGGCTGTTTTGACCAAGTTATGGTTATTTTTGACTGTGGTTTGTTTAAAAAAATAGGGTATTAAACTGCCGACTAAAAAACCCGAATATTTGAAGGCTTCCTGAGGGCATAACTTGGCCAATAATTAAATGATAGCCAAATGCCATACATATTCCGATTCGCCGTTAAAATTCGAATTATTTAGAAATAAAATACCTCAAAAAATTTTAAATAAAATTTTTGCCATTTTTTCAAAATTTTACAAGGGGTTACATCATTAAAATTGTCAAAAATTGATAAAAAATTTATTTTGTTTAATTTCCAAACTAAATATGCTGATTAATTAACCAAATAAAAACTAACATGAAAAAGCTTTCCGAATTGAAATCAAGGCTGTTTTGGCCAAGTTATGGTTATTTTTCATTTTGATTTGTCCAAAAATTAGGATATAAAAACCCCATTTAAGGACCTAAAAATTAAAAAAATAAAAAACCCCATTTAACCATAATATTTATTAAATCCACTATTTGCTTGGCCAACTCTGTTGGGTTTTCGCCAGGTATGTATCTGCATCTACCCATCTTAACTATCCCCGAAGAGCCCATAAATAACAGCTGCACAAACAGCAGCAGAGGCTTTTAATAAACAAAGGCTTGGATTGGGATTGTTGCACTTTTCGAATGGCCAGCAGAAACATTTGCCAAAACAGACTCCATTAACCAACAACTATGTCTATATATACATATATATCTTTCCAACCAGATGTGCCATTGATATGCATTTTAAAAAAAACTTATACTTACCCACAAAACGAGGGAACTTCCCGAATAGACAATACTTCTTGTGACTCATTTGTTATTATTTCAAAATTTATTTTACTGATGATTAGTACTAAATAATTTAGTTTTTCTTCTAATTTTTTACCATTACCACCCTCAATTAATTTTGGTTTTTTTTTTATTTTTGCAGTCTTAAAAATTTGTCTAAACAATAAATTTCCATGTTTGCTTTAATTTTGGTTTGCCTTTTAATTTCTGTTTCATTTTTCATCCTTTTTTAATTTGTATGCTAATGTTTAATTTGCTGAGAGTAAAATGAATGCCAATAAATGCCAGGAAGGAGCTAGAGGGAATAAGGAGGAGGCGCGGGATCTTGGGCTGACTTGGATTGGAATCAAGTTGCATTAATTACAAATATACATGGGTGTGTGTATATGGTGTGCGTTTGCTCCAAATGCAAACGGACGCGGCGACGACGACAACAATGAGATTTCAAAAAGTCAACATTTTCTTCGTATTTTTATCATTTCACATCCTCTTTCGGGTTACTTTAGTTTCGATTTGTATTTCAAAAATATATTATGGAAAAATTGTACACTGATATTGAGGTATTGGAAAAAATCGGCATATATATATGTATATATCGGTATCTATATGTATGTACAGGACATTCAAAAATTTTACGGTTTACGCTTTAGGTAACGCTACTAGTTTGACATGCAAAAATGGCTTGCGCTTGGTGCTGGTTCTTACTTGTGAAAAATTTTAAAAATGCTCAACGGAAAATCGCAGATAACGGGAGGGGAAAACACAATACTTCGGGGGGATGCTACAGATATCACTACCGTTTTGAAATCCCTGCAGAAATGTGTCCAAGACTATGCTAGAAATACATATAACTTAAGAAACAAAACACATTTACTCTGAATTTGGTACCTCAAACATTGTATTGCATACTTTTATGGACCTTTCTGAAGGTATTTCGGATCCTTAGGGATTTCTGTAGCATCCCTCGCATTTCTGATCCTATTATAATAAATGGCAACCTAACGCGTAGGACATCTAGATAACAAGTGCATTTTCTACTACATACAATTAAATGTATCGCTGAAAAAGCTTTAAAAATGTTTCCTTTCTAGAATTGCTTGTGGTTGTTCTTGATTTCGGTTTCTCCTATATATTGGTTGGTTCTATATAATTCGCTTCCGTTTTATTATTATGAGCTATATAAAAATATTGTTATTATTTATTTATTTATTAAAATTCACAATTTTTTGGTAACGCTCCATTCGCAAAAATACGTTCAGATTTTTGTTAAATATTTTCTTTTGCATTTCTCGGCGCACTTACAAGATCGAGTATGGATCTTTAACTTGAAAATGTGGCGAAGGGGCTATTAAAATAAATTGGAAAAACACAGACGCACATCCTTGCGGAAACAGGCATACTCATAGCTTGATAAGAGAAGGAGAAAAGACTTTATTTGCCACTCATTGATATTGATATTATCCCGATCTATCCGACATTCACACCCAAGGATCCACAGATCATTATTCACTACTAGACTCGACTCGATTAATAAAAGTATAAATTTGAAGTAATTTACTAACTACTGGTTGGTTGGTTGCTTTGTCATTTCCTCTTCATTCCATTTGGTTTTTTATATAAATATAAATTACAGGTTTAATTACAGTGCTTTACATTTGAAATTTAGTTAGAGTTGCTAGATAATATCGTGCCAGCATTAGTATTACAATATATGGCTATGTGTTACGGAATCGAAATGGAGGCTCGAGACACTGAGATTGCATTTAATGCAAACTGGTACCCAAAAAATACACGGGAAACGGGGAAACAGGGAGATGGGACAGGACACACACGCACGGAAATATACAAATACACTTTGGGCTTAGATGTACGTAGATGCAAATAACAGCTGCATAACAAGCGCACTCACATACAAGGCGCTGTTATCAACTGATTACTTTTAAAGCTTTTTGGCGCCCAACTTCAAAGGACCAGTAGCCCGCTGGGCCCTTCGCGCCTCCAGTTCCCGCTGTCGCTGCAGCTTTTTCTCCTCGCGCTTGCGACGCGCCTCATCCAGTTTGGCATTCCCTATAAATAGAGGTATTACTTCGGGCGTTATATAGGTGCTATTCTTTAGAAACTCACCAAATCCCGACTCCTCCAGTGGCTCAAATTCGCCATCGGCCCACGAATCGCTATTCCAATTGGCATTATGCGTCGAATTATTCAAATGCGACGAAGGCGGGCTAATCTTATTGCAATTGGCAGTGGCCGTGGACGTGGGCGAGGTATTGCTGCTGGAGAGATTGGGCAGCTCCTTTGGCCGCAGCATCGACTTTGACGGCGATGTGACGTGCGAATTGAGCTTGGCCAGCGGCTCGATCAGGTCGTTCAGTTCATGCTGCTGCAGCAGCTGCTGATGTGGATACTGTTGCTGATGTGGCAGCGGCGGGCGCTGTTGATGCTGACTGGATGACGTGGTGGATGATATCGATTGTCTGGCCAGTTGCTGCTGTTGCTGCTCCTGCTCCGCCTGCTCCTCTTCCTCGCACTACATTTTGGGAAGACATTAATGAGTAACCCCGTTAGTGCTTAAAAGTATTCCATATCTCACCGGGTCCTCTTCCAGGCTGCCCCACTCTTCGTTATCCCAGCCATCGCGCACTTCGTTCAAAGCATTGGCTGCCATCGTGGTGCCATTGTTGGAGCTGGCTGCCAGCGGACTGCTGGGGTCCTGAGAGGTCTGATAGAGAGATCATTAAGTCCATGTATTTGTCTAAGCCCGTCAATACTCACATCCATTTCGCCCCAGTTTTCGTTGTCCCAATCGTTGTTGCCGTAATCCGAGGCCGATGCGGAGGTGTCATTGCTTTCATGCTCCAGCGACGTCATTGAGGTAACACTGCTCGTGGTGGTCGATAAACTGCTGCTCGATGGTTGCTCTAAGCAAAGCAAAACATAAAAAAATCCAATTATACGACTGGAAAATGGCATTAGCTAAAGAGACACTCACCGAGCGACGCTGGCTTGGACAAATTGCGTCCAGTTAAAGGCGGTCTTGGTCGAGACGAATCACTTTGGCTACGATAGAACTTGGCTGTAACGGCCGTCACCGCCCATCCCGCCCAGGTGGCCGCCGCGTTGCCAATTGATGGCGTGGCCGTGTGGACATCAGCCTCTGCAAATGGAATATTTCTCAGTTAATCAATAAATAATCGATATAAAATCAAATTATGACTAAATAAAGATCTATATTCTATATAAATGCTTAATTATCTTGGCTTGGTTATCCCACTCACCCATGGTCTCACGCAAACTGGGATCCTCGGAAACCTTCTCCAATTTGCCCAGGAAGCCGCGGATTGTTTTGAACGCCGGATCCCGCACCGTCTTCTCCGGATCGACGCTCAAAGAACACAGCGATGGCAGCACCCGATTGGCTACTTCGCTGAGCAAAAAGTACTGCTGGGTGGCGGCCAGCGCCAGGACGCCAGCAACTCGAGCCGGGGGAAAGGGATCGCGCATGGCGCGAACAAAGGCGGAGACCAGCACTCGCTGACGAACCTGCGGATGCAGATGCGGCGCTATCTTGCCCAGGCAAACAGTCGTATTGGTACGAATGCCACCTTGATCGTCCCGCGCCTGCAGCCGCGCAAAGTGACGTAGTACCTCCACATTGAGATTGTTGTAGTTGAGCTTGGGCGCTAGATGGATTATCGATTTGACCGTCTGCTCGCGTATGGTGGCATTGGTGTCCAGGAAACCGTGTGCCACCTGGGGGAATATCTGATCGTTGACCACTTGTGGCTGCAGGTGCGCGATGAACAGGTCCAGCTGCTGCAGCAGACGCGAACGAGTCACGCGATCCGTGGAAGCGAAGAGCTTGACCACACAGGGCACAATGCGTTTCTGGTACTCCACCTCGTCGAGCAGTTTGCCCAGCTGCAAGAGATTGCAAATCTCCGTGTTAATTATATGCCAGATAAGGGGTATACAATCTAGACAACCTTAAACATGGGTGCCAGCACTGCTGAGCCCGCATCCCCGTACTCATACGCTGTTATCAGCTGTGGAAGTATCTTGTGCTTGCACACATTGTCCGGGAAGTTGTCCAGATGTGTGGTAAGTCCACTGAAGAAGCGATTCTTCTCCGCCTTGTCCTTAATTTGAATTTCCTCCAGAAAGAGCAGCGTGTCTACCAAATCGTTCTTGAAGAAGCCTCCCGGCTTGCGGCAACGTGTGATTATATCAGCGGGATTTGGCCGGTTCGACGGCGAGGCTCCAACTAGCTCGCAATAAAGCGATTGCAGTGACTTGGGTATGTGCTCGATGTCTTTAAGGTTCGATCGTTGCTTGAGCACTCCATTGAAGGCCTCCCACACCAAGCAGCCCAGTCCCCACATATCCACGGAACTGCAGGAGGATTTGCATTGAAATTATTGATAATTAGGAAGCTTATGAAAATAATTAAGATGTACCATTTGGTGGCAGCTTTAAGCTTGCTTTGATCATTCTTCTCCGGCGAGTCATAGACCTCCAGCGTTACAGGTATTTTGACAGGAGGCATAGGATTACCATCCGCCGCCGAGACATACTCCAAGCTGCCCAGCTTCCATTCACCGGAGGCATTGACGAACACCGACCAGGCCGAGACGTTGTTGTGCCGCAGATTGCCATCGTTGTTGAGGAAGGACAAGGCGCGCTGCAAGGATGTGTCAAGTGAGAGTAACCAAGGAAGAAGATCTTAGAGCAGTAAGTTAACTTACTGTGATCTGGAAGATGCCCCAGGCGAGGTACAGGCCCTTCTGAACATTATCCGTGGCCAGTTTGGTGAAGTAACTGCCCAGCGGATCCACTGCCTCCGTGGCCACGTACAGCATCTTGTCCGTCTCCAGCGAGTCCAAATACTGCAGGATGCTGGGGTGACGCAACGTCTTCAGACGCTTCAGGGACGCCTTGGCCAGGTCACATTTGGTATCTGAACCGCTGCGGATGTCATAGACAAAGACCGACACCTCCTCCAGCGTTGTCTTGCGCTTGGCCTTGTGCAGCGTCCATATGGAGTAGGCATCGAAACCGCCCACCGGTTCGCCGATGTCGTAGGGGAAGTCTTTCGAGGAGTCGCGCGAGAAGAACGACCACATCATGTGTTTTAGATATTGCTTGGCCAGTTGTTACTGTTGTGTCACGACCACGCTGCAGCAACAACAAACAAACACAATCACTCTGCGCAGGCACACACACACTGTTGCTGTCGAGGATTGCGGATGCGGAGCAGAGCGAAGAAAGGCACTGGACTGCTGGTGTTCTTCTCCTGATTTCTTGGCTTCACTTTAACCGATTGCACTGTCCGTCTATCTTTATCCTTATCTCCGTCATGCCCCCTTCTGCAGTGCACTCTCACACACACGCACACACGTCTATATCTCTTCAATTCGCGCAGCAACAATTTTCCAGCTATCGCACACAAACATACGCACACACACACACGCGCGTCGTCCGCTCGTCCGTGGCTTAGAGTTATCCGCTGAGCGATTTCATCGCAGTCTCCACGGGGAATAAGGAGGTGATCTGATAGCCGTGGTCCTGGTGTCGTTGCGTGCGGAGTGGAGCGGCGGGGGTAATCGTTTGAAGAAATAAATTATAAATAAATATTGTTCGTATCTTTTTCGCGAGTCGAGTACGTCAGCTTTTTTATCGTGAGTTTCAGCGACGGCCAAACTATCGGCTGGCGTGAGCAGCTGACCGCCGCGAGTGCGATAGCCTGGTTAGCAATAGTTTAATTTGTTAATTTTTTATTACAAAAAAACTTTAAAATAAAGGTATAAGACCAGTTGCGGCAAATGTTTAGCAGCTAAAAAGTTAAATTTAATGAAAAGTTTTACAAAAACTTTGGCTGTAGTAGAAGAAAGCAATTCCTAAAGTCTAAGCATTTGCCTATTAAATTTTGTCTCATATTTGGGATTAAAAATACCCAATAAGCTAAAACGTAGGCAGAAAATATTTCAAGCGAGAACTTTCGATCTTATTTTTGCATATTAAATAAAAGAAACTGAAAGAAACTCCTAAATAAATATTTAATATTTACAATAATCCGCCAGATCTGGCTCATTCCTATATATATGCGAAGAGCTGCCACTCATTCTTTGTTTTCGTTGCTAGTTCAAAGTGAATCGGGTGGCAACACCACCCTGTGTTATAACACTCGTTGTGGCGCAGCCAACTTAACGCAGGTGATTTTTCTCCAACCATTTTGCCGAGTTGAAATTTTGCTAATTTTCGGAGCAGGGATTCTTCGACAGCTCACAGGATGATGATGCAACGCTCCCAGCTCTTGCTGCCCCTGGCCATGGAGGCCACCTTGCTGGCCCAGCAGCAGCGTGGCATGGCCACCCTGAAGGCGATTTCCATCCGCCTGAAGTCCGTGAAGAACATTCAGAAAATTACGCAATCGATGAAGATGGTGTCCGCTGCCAAGTACGCTCGTGCCGAGCGCGACTTGAAGGCGGCGCGTCCTTACGGCATCGGAGCCCAGCAGTTCTTCGAGAAGACTGAGATCCAGCCCGACGAGAAGGCCGAGCCCAAGAAGCTGCTCATTGCTGTGACTTCCGACCGTGGTCTGTGCGGCGCTGTGCACACTGGTGTGGCCCGCCAGATCCGCGGCGAGCTGGCCCAGGATGATCAGAACACCAAGGTGTTCTGCGTCGGCGACAAGTCGCGCTCGATCCTTGCCCGTCTGTACGGCAAGAACATCTTAATGGTGGCCAACGAGGTCGGCCGCCTGCCGCCCACTTTCCTCGACGCCTCGAAGATCGCGCACGAGGTGCTCCAGACCGGGTACGACTACACCGAGGGCAAGATCTACTACAATCGGTTCAAGTCCGTGGTGTCCTATCAGGTCACCGCACTGCCAATCTACAGCGGTTCCACTGTTGAGAAGTCAGAGAAGCTGGCCGTGTACGACTCGATCGATAGCGATGTTATCAAGAGCTACCTCGAGTTCTCGCTGGCCTCTCTCATCTTCTACTGCATGAAGGAGGGCGCCTGCTCCGAGCAGTCCTCCCGCATGACGGCTATGGACAACGCTTCCAAGAACGCCGGTGAGATGATCGACAAACTGACCCTCACCTTCAACCGCACCCGACAGGCTGTCATCACTCGCGAGCTGATTGAAATCATCTCTGGTGCCGCCGCCCTCACATAAGCGGTGTCTATCTGTGCTCCCCGAGATTGCAGTTCGAACGGCTCCAACGATACATAAAGCTAAATAATGCAAATAATTCGGTGCCAGGCACCGGAGCGACGCCTGGAACCCTATTAAAGTTACACTTTCAGAATAACTCCAAGAATAAATAGCGTGGAACGAACGAAAACAACCCTTAGATTTTGCAATTTTCACTTTTGTGGAGGAATTCGATTATAAATAACAAAGATTTGTTCTGGTTTTCAAAAAGATAACTTAAAAACTCATTAGTGTCGGAAATGATAAATTTAATACTAAACATTAACTAAATATTTTGTTAAAAGTGTTATGTTATGACGATGTGTAGGTTCTGTCTGGCACGAAGTGATTATCCAAAATTTGTGTATTCTCGCAACGAGGATATAATGTTCCCAATCAAGGGCTAAACCCATTGAAAACCAGAACATATCTTTACAAAACCCATTTAAGATAACAAAGTTAAACAAACCAAAAAGGACTCCAAACCCTATTGGAATATTTACGTATATTTGACCCAAATTCAAGTTTCAAAAAGTTAATGTCTACACTTTGTGCTTATCTATGGAATTAAGGCTTGGGATTTCATTGGGGTGTCTTCAGTGGCCCTAATCCTAGCACATATTCTGGAGGACATTCAGTATATAAGCTCCGATGTCCTCGTCCTGGTTAGTCCAGGATATGAAAATGGTCTTCTGTTTGGGATCCTTCTCGTCTTCCTCTATCTTCACCTCCACGGACTCGATGGCAATGGAACCGTTCTCCTGCATCGTCACCGTCCAGCCGGCCAACTTCTCCTCGAGGAGACTCCTCAACCGCTCGCTGGTGCGGACCATGGGCCCCGGATCGTCCATCTTGACCTTGGACGTGAACCGCATCACATGCCGATTGATGCCTATCTCCTTGAGAGCGTCGGTCAGGTTCTGCAGCATTATTCGATTGTCCTTCATAACGAGGACGCCATGGATGAGCCGTCGGCGCTTGGGATCCGGAGGCTGGGCATTGTAGCTGCGGGCCTCGGCTTTTAAAAGCGAGACTGAGGCATCTACGGGTATTTTGACGGGCGTGGATATCACACAGGTCTCGCCGTTGGCCGGCATATAAGTTTCCAAATTGAACTCGTCCTTGATCTTGGAGCGCAGGAACTTCATCTTCTCAGCTTCGCCGTGGACTAGCATCACATTTTTAGGCTCACAGTTTTGGATAAGCTGCATTATGCCTAAAGAGCAGGAAGGGATTTCTCGTTATTTCAAGAAGAATATAAGAATAGATAACTCCACCTTTGGCATCGGCGTGCGCTGAGAAACTCATGTACTCCACGGCCATTTTGACTTCCACCACCTGACGGTTCTCGAACTCCACCTTCTTGGCACCTCCCAGAATCTTGTTGCCGACGGTGCCTTGGACACAGTAGCCGGGCATAATCACCATGTTGTTCTCGTTCGGCGCCCACTTCTTGAAGATTTGCAACGACAGGCCGGCGTGCAGCATACCCGGCGTGGCGAACACCACCATAGCACCGGGATTGTCGATGTAGGCCTTGTCGAAGGGTTTGATGTGTTTAAAGTCAAACATGTTGCGGTGGACAAAGGTCTTGCGGATCTTCTGGTTTGTCCATGTGATGAACATTTTGTAGTAGGTGTTGGCCTTCTCTGTGAGACCCAGAGCGAAGTAGATGGGATACTTCAGGTTCATGCGTTCCCAGTAGGTCTCTAGCAGGATGCACAACTCCTGGGCACGCCCCAAAGCAAAAACGGGGATCAACACTTTGCCGCCCTTTGCTACGCACTCGTGCACCTTCTTGAGGAAGTCGCGTTCCCGACAACGCTTCGAATCCCTAATGGTCGTCGCGTAGGTGCTCTCCGAAATAAGCAGGTCTGGCCGGCACTTATCTATCCAGGCGGCCCCGAGGTGCCTGTCCGGCGTCATGTTGTAGTCGCCCGTATAGACGACGCTCTGCGAACCGACCTTTATCCAGAACATGGCCGCACCGAGAACATGGCCCGCATAGTAGGCCTTGATCTCCAGGTCCGTGTCCACCATCATACTCTGGTGGAGCGTCACCGGTATTACCTTCTTCATGCAGTCCTTGATCATCTGCGTGGTGAAGAAGTTTGACTCGCCCTTCCGCTCCACAGCCACTTTCCGCATGTCTTCCAGCAGGATCGGGGCTATAGCCTTGGTCGGGTGCGTCATGTAGATGGGCCCGGTGTACCCCACAATCTCCGACATGTAGGGCAAGGCGCCGCAGTGATCTGAATGCACGGAATTGATAAAGAGCCGATTAGAACGCACCACCGGTTCACCAGATAAGGAGCACCGTCCGTAATGTCCAGAAACTCACCCAGGTGGAAGTGGGAGATGATGACACAATCGATGTGGCTGGTAATTGGGCCCTCCGGAACAATGTACGAGAAGTCGGGGAATCTTCGTTCATCGTTGTAGCCCATATGCATGCCGCAGTCGAGCATTATGTTCTTGCCGCCCATTGAGAGCAGCAGACAACTGCGGCCCACATCCTGGCCGGCACCCAGTGGCGTTATTTTGATGTCCGGCATTTCGAGAGCGTTTCGCCTAGCTCCAGTTTCCTGATTTTCTGCTTCACCTGCAACTTGTTGCGCTGTATGTTGAAATAAGCCGAAAAAGTTGCAACCGTGATTTTTGTAAACAGCAAGGGCGAATGGGTGGCGTTGCCACACTGTCGGTGCCCGGTAGATTTTAGCAGTATGGTAACGCTGTCAATGGGGTGCTCTGCAGACTCTGTGTTAACTTTTATTGGACTAATTTTGGAAAGATTTAGGATAAAAACTTGATACATGAAGTCATAATATATGAAAATATTTTGTTCATCAGACATCATGCTGTTTTTTAATATTAAAGATATATTATAAAGTAATCTCATATATATATTATTTTTTTAAAGCCATTTGTTCAACATATCTCATAAAAATCGCTAAAGCCAAAGGTATTTCAGAACGACCTTCACATTATGATGCCGCGCAGCTATGGTCATACTGAACAGAAAGAAAAACAACATTACATCGTATCCTTATCAAATCGCGCTTTTGGCAGTGTGTTGGCTCTTCTTGGGGTATAATTGCTAGTTCTGGCAGGATGCCGGACTCCCTGGAGGACACCTCCACCATCTCGCTGCGGATCTGCCCGGAGGGACATGCGAATGCCTTGGCACTAAACAAGGATAACACACAGATCGCGGTGGCCGGAAGGAGCTGTAAGATTACAGGATTTAATGGCAAAAACATAACTAATTCCAAATCTCCCTTCGAACAGTACTCAAGGTTTACACAATCAACAACCATGGCTTCACGGAATCATGCAATATGCGCGGCGGCAAAAACCAGAATCTTAGCTACTCCTCGAACGACGTGGCTTGGTCCACGCTGGATAGCAATTTGCTGGCCACAGCAGCCACCAATGGCGTGGTTTCCGTGTGGGATCTATCCAAGTTTGGGAGGCAGAAGCAGCTGCTCGTCTACAACGAACACGAACGCACCGCGCACACAGTGACCTTTCACAGTAGCGAGCCCAACATCCTGATCTCCGGCTCCCAGGACGGTACCATCAAGTGCTTCGACATCCGGTCGGACAAGTCCGTGAACACATACTTTAGCAACTCGGAGTCCGTGCGCGACGTCAAGTTCAGCCCGCACACCCAGAACATATTTTCCGCTGTTTCGGAAAACGGAACCGTCCAGCTCTGGGACATGCGCAAGTGGGACAAGTGCATGGTGCAGTTTACGGCGCACTACGGCCCCGTCTACACCTGCGATTGGCATCCCACGCGCAACTGGCTAGCTACCGGTAGTCGGGACAAGCAAATCAAGGTGTGGAACATGGATGGACGTCCGGGATTGGAGCACACTATTCACACGATCGCAGTGGTGGGACGGGTGAAGTGGAGGCCAGAAAGAACGTACGCTTTATGCTCTACCTCCATATTTTGCACAAAAGTTTAACCCGAGTCCGGTTCTTAATCCCCTTTAGCTATCACATCGCTAGCTGCGCCCTGGTGGTGGATTACAGCGTTCATGTGTGGGACATACGACGACCCTACATACCCTTTGCCTCGTTCAACGAACATACCAACGTGACCACTGGCATCGCGTGGCAGGGTAGCGATTCGCATTGCCTGCTCTCCACCAGCAAGGACTCCACCATCTACAAGCATGCCTTCAAGGATGCCACGAGGCCAGCCATGAAGGCGAATGCCCAGGGAGCCAGCCAGGGGCGATTCGGTGACATCTCCTTTGCCAACAAGATCAAGGAGTATGCTCCAAAGCCGAGTGGTGTCTCCAACACCAAGACCACTAGCTTTATGTAAGTCCGGGAAAATGTGTACTGTGACTAATTTAAGTACTTACTAATGATGGCCTTTTCAGGAGTCGCCGCAAAGCGAACGTGGCGGGAAGTATTCAGTTCCATTTGAACCATTCCAAGATGTACAAATTTATGCTTAACGATACGGTAGGATTCTTACGATTAAATAATTGAAAACTCATTGTAACTGTTCTCTACTTATCAGTTTTCTGGTTATCCTCTGAGTGAGTCCGAATCTAGGCCTACACAAGAGCACGAGAGCTTCATTGGCTGTGCCAGGGAACTGATTATCAGTGGAAGAAACTTGTCGGAGCTCTGCGAGCACAATGCCGAGGTAGCCAAAAAATATTGCAAACATAATGTGAGTTATATGAACTATTATGGATTCCTTAACTATGCTAACTTCAAGGTACTTCACAGGCCACCACATTGTGGAACTTTATCAAGCTCTTCTACGGCAGCAATCACTTTGAGCCGCCTTTCGAGCACCGCTCCTCCTTCTCGAATCAAAAGAATCCCATGAACTCCCGGCGCGCCACTCAAGTGGCTAGCGATAGGCCGCAGCAGCGCAGTGAACTAGGCCAGGATCTCAATGGGAACACGCCGGAGACGGCACACGAGACGGCCGTGGAGAATGTGGATGATGATTCGTTGGGCGAAAACGGAGTGAAGCATCCACCAACAAGTTCTGTGATTCTCTCCGAGACGCAAATCATAAGCGAGATTACGTTCGACAACTTCGAGCTGCTGCGCAATGGTTTCATCTATGTGGGACCAACGGAATGTGCCAAGGCATTGGCGTTTCCTGCTTTGCATCACGATGTGCAGGCAGCACGACCTCAACTGGATCTCAAGGCATCGGATCACGAGAAGTCCCCAGTAAGTTTGAAGGAGTCGTAAGTTTTTCTGGGGATTTTATATTGTGCGATTATTTATTTTTTAGCCACCCCATGTTCCTACTGTGCTGAAGGTCAGTCATGTGCCGCCTATTCCCATGTGGGAACCGCACAAGTTTGTGACCGATGCCCTGATGCTGATGAACGATGTGGGAGACGTTCAAACGGCTCTGACAGTGCTCATATCCTTGGGAGAGGCTCGCAAACTTCTGCCCATTGAGGATACATTGGTGGTGAGTAAATAACCCTTCAAAACATAAGTGTCCGGTGTGATTTCCTCTATTTTTCTGTATAGGAACACTGGTTCCACACCTATGTGGACCAGCTGCATCGGTATGAGTTGTGGAACGAGGCCTGCGAAGTGATTAACCGCTCCTGGCTCCGATCCGTGCAGCAGCTCAACCAGCACTCCACGGCGATGCACACCAACTGCGGCGAATGCGGACGCCCTATGGGCGGCAAGGTGGGATGGTACTGTGACAAGTGCAAGTCCATGCAGTCGGCCAAGTGCTGTGTGTGCGGTCTGATTGTACGCGGGGTGTACGCCTGGTGCCAGGGCTGTTCCCACGGCGGGCACATTGAGCATCTGCAGAAGTATTTTGCCAAGCACTCGAAGTGCCCCAAATGCGGGCACCTGTGCGCCTACTCATGAGACGCGGAGGAGGCTGAGTTTCCTCAGCTTCTGCACCCCAATTGAGTTCCATGTACATATGTACATCTCTATAAGTACCTAACAAGAAACACTAAAGAACTATACATCTTTCTATAGAATTATTGAATTATTGATCCGGAAAATTTGTAAGATCGAGTTACATACTACATTTATACGCTTACTATTTTTGAAATAAAGTAATTTACGGATAGATAGAATTATTAAAAAGATAGTTTGAAAATTTGTGGACTAACACTCTCTAGATTTAAAAATGTTACTACATTTACAACATTTACAGATTTTCCTAACATAATTTTAATAAAAATTGTAATGTTAAATAACAGCTGTTTGTAAAATAAAGTTTAAAAAATCATTTGCTGCACTCTGAGAGAGCTTCGCATATTTTCTCTCCGATTATTAAACCGCTCTTTTAAATTTATTTTTGTCTATTCTTGGGAGCCAATTATTAATCATAGATAATAATAATAGTAATTCTTGATTAGTTTTAATATATTTTTGTTTATTATCAATGTTAAGACTACTTGATGAAGGTGCTTTTGAAAGGTAAGATTACAACTACCTTCGAGTTGAGAGAGTTGGGCCGCACAATCAGTAGCAGAAAGGGGAGAAAAAATTATAAAATTGAGAGTTCTGTAAGGATTATAAAAAACAAAGAGCAACATGTGTTGCGGTTGCCTTTTAACTAAATAACTAATAGTATGTCCTCGCGGGTGGTTAAGTTACCCCACAAGGACACCACCGCCGGCCAGCGCTGTCCAAAAATCCATTTTTGCCCTAAGCGCAATGGAATTTTGGGTATATAAAGTATATTCCTTCTTTTTAAGGTATCCAATTTTCTGGTGTTCTGCATTGCGCTTCGCGCAGTTGTAGCTTTGAGATGGGTCTGGACCCACTCAAAGCTTGGACTTTGGAGCAGCGTTGGCGGCTAATTGTCAAGAGGCAAAATCGAGGCTCACAGTTTGGCAGGAATCGCCCACTGTTCCACTGTTGCTGGCGCCGCCTGAGGTGGCATTGCGCTTCAGCGTCGGTCCCTCGTCGTAGCGAATCGTCATGGAGTTGGAGTTGCCCGGGAGGAGCACGTAGCCTAGGGACTCGTAGAACTTGATCAGCTTGTCCTTGCAGTCGAGAGACATCTTGTAGCAGCCTAGTTCCTCGGCCAACAGAGAGACGGTCACCACGATTCTGAATGAAATTATGAATTGAGCTTTTATCTGGCATATTTACAATTATATTTCGCTTACAGCTTGCCCAGTTGCTTGCCGCGATATGTATCATTGACCACCACATCCTCCAGGCGACCACGCTAAGGAATTTAATATTTTCGGTTTTAAAATTATAAGAAAATGATTATAATCTTAAACTTACCACCGAGCAATTGTGGATGAACTTGCGCTCGATCACCAAGGAGGCAGCTCCAATAATCTCATTCTTGCGCGTGTCCTCAATAACGGTTACAAAATAATCACCGCTGGCTTTCATCTGGGAGAAGCGGGCTGTAAGTAAATATAACTATTAAAATAGGTTTCTTAATCGAAGGCGGATCCTTGACTAACTCAAAAACTGTGTGCGATTGACATTGCCCACGTGCGTGAGTTGGGAAAGCAGCTGCAGGAAGCCACGGTCGTAGTCCGTATCCTTTAAGGGACGAACCTTCATCCATGGCTCACCGGGATTGGCAGCTGATATAAAGGGCTTGAACTTGGCGGGGCTGCGATGAAAGTCAAGCTTTATCAGCAGACTGGGATCGTACAGATACGTTTCCTCCTGTAAGAGATAATGCAATCATTAATTAGACAAAAAATGTAAACAAATTATTAATTATTACAAAAGTTTACAGACACGGGTAAATGGGTATGTAAATAATACATACGATGTAAATAAACGAAATATAGTATCTTTAAGATACTGAAATAATATGTGATACTTAAAGTGTTCTAGTATTGTTGTTGTTCGACTTATAAACTCATTTAAAATCATCTATATTTATAATCTAACTGTTATGGAACTATGAATATTAAGAAATCACTAAACATCGAGTTTAATCTTTTGATTTGGAATAGTTTTAGGTCTATTTTAGGCTCTATTATATGTTACCGTATATTGCACCATTTTCGCAGTGGACTAAACACGTCAGCAATGAAGGTAAAACTGAACAGCAACACAATCAACAGGCAAAAAAATGTGGAGACGGAGTTGTCGTAGTATCAGGAGTGGTACTAGAACTGGTTTCTTGCAACCAACACTTTCGATTCGATGGCCGCCGACTGACGACTGACTGGTTTTGTTTCTTTTAAATTAGCTTATTTTCTTTATCTTTCGAGCATAAATTAAGCGGAACATGCAAACCGGTAAGGTGCGTAAATAATTGTAGGAGACGTAGGCCAGGTATTGATTTTAGTTTGTTGTCGTTTGTAGCCAGGATTTAAAATCAGTGAAAACGTGAGCCCAAGGTCGGTTGACTGAACTGCCACATGGTCACGTTGTCTTCTTGCTTTTTTCAATGCATATTTTACACCGGTTGTGTCTTGTTGGCAGTGCTTATTTTTGTTTTCTAAACTTTGATAAACACTCACCATGATTTTATCTAATGTCTGATAATGATATTGAAGCACCAGCAGCTAGCTAGCACTGTATCTCCCGCAACGGAAGTTTTTCCGGCGTCTTTTATCGGTCGAAGTTGCGGAGCAGACTGAGCTGAAAAACACACGACGCCACAATTCACACGAATGCCTAGCAGGCCGAGCGCTAATTGGCAACTGTGGAGAGGCGTAAATACCTTTGGAAAAGGTATATAAACTGCAACATTAACGCAAAAATGACCCTGAAGACTTGTCCGGAGTGAATGTAAACATTTAAACAGCTGATTTCGGCTCGGCGATAGGAGAGAGTGAAAGAGACTATCAACAAGCAGCTGTTAGATACAGTGAGCAGTGCTTATCGATAACTTATGAAATAAGTATCCTTTTTGATGTTTCAAGAAATTAATATGAATCTATTTATATTAGAACGACTTATTAGATGTTAATAAAAATATTACTTACGAAGAGCAAAAAAAGGAAGTCCTTAAGCTTAATTTTAGAAAATATTTCTTATAAATAATTTTTGTTGATTTTGAAAATCCCTGAAAACTCCATCTAAAAATTACATCGAATAATAAGAAAGGCGATTATGTCAAACAATCTTTACTGTACTTCTCACGTTCTCTAACAATTAAATAACACTGCAGCCGCAACGTAATGCTCTACGCAATGCGCTACGTAGCTACAATGTACTTGGGCGTCTGGTACATCTCATAGGCAAACTCCTCGCGATGACTCGGATCGTACTGCAGTCCCACATAGTCTATTTCCAAGCCAAATGGCCCATCCATTCCCTTCTTGGCAGCCACCGAGAAACCAAAGTGTGTTACCCTATTCAAGGGAATGGCGCTTTGGCGATCCTGGACACGTCCCTTAGAAGACATAAAGAACTTGGAGAAGGGTATCTTTGCTATCTGCCAATGGGGACCACCGCGCGTGTACAGGACATAGTGGTATATGTCGTTCCACATAAGATCGAAGTAACCCTCGGTGTGCAGGTTGATCAGGTAACTGCGTCCATCGCCTCGCACCTTCATTATCAGCATGTTGTACTGCGTCCAGTCGTAGGTGGACTCTCGCTTAAAGGATTTCTATTAAAAAGATAACAATTTAGAAAGGTATCGTTCTAATCCAATGTCAACATACCCGCACTCGCTTTGTACGAATATTTGCATAACCCGTTCTCTTGATAATACCATCCTTCGTATGATCCGAGTTCACTTCGCCATGGAAGAGCCCCGCTCCCGCTGCACTTAGCTCTAGCGATGCACTGCTCTTGCCCTCGCCGTGATCCGCATCCGTGGTCACCGTCCAGTTGTCCAGCACATTGGGCGCCTTGAAGTCAAAGACTACATCCGTTTCGCCCGGTCGAAATACCAGTATTGGGTCACTCTCCAGCTGCTCCTTGACCTCCTTGCGCCACAGCTTAATCTCTTCCTTGAGGTCTTTTAAACCGTCTATGATAAGCTGCTTCTTTGAGGGCTCCGGCAGCTTGGTCTTGTAGCCGGACTTCTTCTCGCGCTCCCAGAAAGTCCGGTGCACGGCAGTGGTGTGGATTTGTTGCTGTGCAGCAGCTGGCAACCAACAGACCAAGCGCTGTCCTTGCCTCAGGAGGTTGTTCATCGCGGCATTTGTTTAATTTTTCGAGGTTTTTAATTAAAAACTAAACTTAGCAGCTGGGCGCAATAACGTAACAACAAACAGCTGATTGAAGTTGCCATTCACCGGGAAGCTATTACACAGCTGTAGTACAGTAAATAATGGTTAATAGGGAGAAACGTTAAATAACAGTGTAAAAGTTACAGCATTTGCTTTTATTAATATTGGTTGGTTCTTTTCAATTTATTATGAGACTAATTATACAAATATAAGACCATATTAAAGTGATAAAAGAGTCTTTTAGATATTTATTAGTATATGACAGTGATTACTGTACTAGTTTTCCCTGTGAATGGCAGTTGCGGCTATGTTATTGCTACATTAGTAATTTTGCGGAAAGAGTTCAAAGTTCCTGCTGCTTTTGGGAAAATGAAAGTGCAAGACCTGGAGAAATGTGCTCCCAGCAGCGACTGGAATGTGCTCTACTGGGTGCTGGGCACCATCCTGATGCCGGTGGCCCTGCCGCTGGCCCTCTTCAATATCTGGCAGCGATTTCGGGCTCAGAAATACCGTAATCAATTGCCAGGAAAGGTAACTGCTTGATTGAGATTAAATTTATAGTCTAATAGTGACAAAATCAAATTAATTATGTAAACCAATTTACAGGTGGTGCTGATTACGGGAGCTAGTTCTGGATTGGGTGAATCTCTAGCCCATGTCTTTTACCGCGCTGGCTGTAAGGTGATATTGGCGGCACGCCGCACTCAGGAGTTAGAGCGGGTTAAGAAGGACCTACTGGGTCTAGATGTGGTAAAGCATATACTTAATTAAGAAGTAGAAGAAGAAGCCTAACTCCTCTTCCAGAACCCCGCATATCCACCCACTGTCCTGGCTCTCGATCTGGCTGAATTGAATTCCATTCCGGATTTTGTCACCCGGGTGCTCGGCGTGTACAACCAGGTGGACATACTCATCAACAATGGCGGGATCAGTGTGCGAGCCGATGTGGCTTCCACTGCTGTGGATGTGGATCTCAAGGTGATGGTTGTTAACTATTTTGGCAGTGTGGCTTTAACTAAAGGTGAGCCATAACTCAGCTTTAAAGGGAATTTAATTTAAAATGTATATCCCTTAGCTCTGCTTCCTTCCATGGTGAAACGTGGTAGGGGTCACATCTGCTTCATTAGCTCCGTTCAGGGAAAGTTCGCCATTCCCCAGAGAGCCGCTTATTCGGCCTCGAAGCATGCCATGCAAGCCTTTGCTGATTCCCTGCGTGCAGAGGTGGCCAGCCAGAATATCAACGTATCCTGCGTGAGTCCTGGCTATATACGCACTCAGCTCTCGCTCAATGCATTGACAGGGTCGGGCAGCAGCTATGGGAGTAAGTAAAAATAACATATAAAGATTGAACGAGTGAATACTATAAATATTTCCTTCCAGAAATGGACGAAACCACGGCCAAGGGCATGTCCCCCAATAAGCTGGCTGAGCGTATTCTTCAATGTATTCTCCGCAACGAACCTGATATTATTGTGAGCGATGTTCAGGCCAAGGTAGCCTATTATTTGCGGCACCTCTGCCCCAGTCTGTACTTTTGGATCATGGCCAAGCGAGCCATAAAGCTGGAGAAGGCTGAACGGAAATCTAACTAGGTTTAGTCATCTTGAGTGAAATTCCATCGTACTTAAGTATTAGTTTCGTTTTTATTGTTAATTGGATTTTGCTTAAAATGAGGAAATTAAAAAGTATCGCATATGTGTGTGTGTTCGGGTTAAAAATTAGATACATTCGTGTTAATGCCTAACGATAAGATTAATAAATAAAACATTGTAGTAATCGTAACATAAAGTACAACTGAAGTGTCACACATGTGCTTGTTTTTTGTTCGCTAATAATACATACGTTAATTAATTATTGTTTTCAAGTATCTTTTAAAAATATTCGTCGTAAAATGCTAGTATTCACTTCTTTGCTCTTCGGTTTTTGTTTTTGTTCGTTTCATTTCGATCCCTTTGCTTCTTTCCTTCGTTTCGCTTCGTTTTAAGACATTTACGCGTTCTTAATTGACAAAATTACATACGTTGTATTTATTGTGGGGTTCTTGGATGGGATGTGAGGCGGTCTTTAAAACTGGCCATTAACTAGGGGTATACGATGTCGGAATTCATTTAGCTAAATTATAAAAATAGCGGTTATCCATCTCGTGAAAAGTATACAAAAAAATTAATTACAATTGAGGTACACAATACACATACAGATTTAAAAATCGTTTGCAGTTTTACAATTACATTTATAATTATGTATATATTTAGATTAAAATCAATCGGTTTCTTTATGTACACATTACACAAAAATTGTTCATTTCGCGCTAAATAGTCTTTTTTGTCACGCTCAAAATACTCCCACCATCCATCCATCATCTGCTTAGACAATAATCATTTGCATTTAATTATATACAGTACACAAACATTGGCATTTATTATATCCTTCGTTATGTTATCCTTTCTTGTTTTTTTGGTAAGTTTCAACTCACTTGCCTGCCTGTTATTAACTTTGACTCTCTGCCTTTGTATAGTTTCATATTGAAATAGTCGAGACAACTAACTAGAAACTAAACTTTAATTCGATTTTGGAGTTTACCATTATTTTTAAGCATTTCAAAGCGATTGTCGCGTACTCGTAACTATTCCGTTTCTGTTTCTTTACTGGCCTACGCGTTAACTGTCTTTTCTGTCTCGTCTTTTCGATTATTCGAGGAATTCGATTTCGATTCGTGTCGGTCTTCTTGAGCTGAGCTTATATGTATGTATTGTATCTCTTATCTTGTATGTATATTCCACAAAAATATACCCAAATGCTCGTAATGCCCATATGGATGTACATATGTATATATAATTATGATACGCCTTTGATTTCCTCTACACATTCATATAGCTACAAATATCAATTGTTTGTTAACTTAGCCTACGGATCGTTATTGCTGCTTGGGGGAGGGGTGTGGTTAGTGTGTGTAACTCGAAAGCCGCTTGCTCTGTGATTCGATACGGAATGTGACTCTATATATCCTAGGCGCGTATTAATATCGTTAGGTGTCTCAATTATTGTTTGTTCTCATTGCTCTAACTCGGTATTGCATATAAAACTATGTCCTGTCGATATCATATTTACACTACAGCTAGGGAATTGCATTTACTGTCAGAGCTGCTCTGTGTGAGCACCCCTGCTAGCCGTATGGAATCTATGGGATGCGTGTCAACAGGTGGGGTGTTGGTGCTATTGGGTGATTGGATGACCGTGGGTTCTATGTGGCGTTCTCTCTAAAACCTACTTTCGATGCATGACGCTTTTGATTTGTTGACAGTTTATATCGTTGGTTATCTCTGAATCTACTCCGTACACTTATTTGCAACTTCCCCGGCTCCGCTTCTTATCTATAGGCTACTTCTCTTCCTTATCGGGCTACACCAACCTCGTTCTTCCTCTACGCTTTCCTAATCTTAGTTTTGATCTTGAGAAAATATGCAAAGGATTCTTGAAATGTTTTCGGCTAATATTTTACGTTTTAGTTCGTTACTAAAATAGCACCTTGTATTGTTTATGTGTGTCGTCGAAGTTCAGATGAGTAGTAGTGATCGTTGTTCGAAACTTGTAGGTAGAGCAGGTAAAACTAATATACAAGTCGATGATAGTAGATAGGTACATAACATTTTCAGTAATACTGTTTAGAAATTAATTGAAAGTAGCAAACAAAAGGAGTTTGAACAGGGGGTATTCAGGAACTCCATTTCGATTATGTTCGGTTATGGAAGTTGAAATTTCTGTGTGAGAGATATCTGTGAAAATGAGGGATATATTTTGAATGTTTTTAGATAAAGCTCATTCGGTGTTCCTCTCATAAAGACATAATCGAAATGAATTATCTGAGTATATAGGGCCAAGTTACCATTTGCGAATGTGGTTTAAATTAAGGAGATTTCAATTGACATAGTTTACAATGAGTACTTTTTTTAAAATTCCATTATAATGACACATAAATGCATTTTAAAATATATCTAAGGTTTCAGTAATAGATCATAATGATCTTCGTTGATTAGATCTTTAGGTTTAATCTTCGAAATTTAAATAAAATATGGCTTTAAATCGAATAAATCTCCCCCATTTGCAACTGGTAACTAGAAACTTTTGGCCAAATTGAAGTTTACACAATACACAATACAAAACAGTAAACAGTTAAAGGTACAAAGTGCGGTTAGTGCGGCTGGCGGTTTGGATTGCGGTGGCTTTATAGTGGCTTCAGTGGGCGGGTTGGGCACTTGGGATGAGCGTTTTGGGCGGGCACTGTTGTGATGCAGTCGAGGCGGACGAGCCTTGGTCGGGGGATTTATATGGGCGTGGCGTGCTTGCTATGAGGTTGAGTTTCGTGTCTCTGTGTGTGTCGTGTGTCGAGTGAGTGGGCGTGGTATTCACATATTCAGCAGAAACGGCAAGTTTAAGGCAGTGTAAAGTACACATATATATAATGTATGTACAAATATATATATATGTATGCAAGTAAACCTATGCGACAATTTGTATAACTAACATTAAGACTTATCACTTTCACTTGGTTGGTTTGGGGAACTGGAATCGGAATGGGAACCGCACAGACTGCCCTTAGCTAACCAGGTTCTCCACATCGGAGACGACCACCTCCAGGTCGGAGGGCAGTTCGTTGTTCTCCGTTGATGTTGTCCCCACTCCTGGTCGTCCAGCGACTGGCGGCGGTTGACCAGTGGGACCTGCTGCAGTGGAGCGCGTCCGGAAGTTGTGGAGGCTTCTCCTCGTAGGCTGCGAGGGTGGCTGGCGCTGCATGGCGCTTGTGGAGGCGGATTGTTGCAAGGCTGCTCCGGGTGTTAGTCCTGGAGCGACAGAGGAGCTACTGGTCGCTGTGCTGCTGGAAGATTGACGAGAGAAACTGGGCGGAGGTCCCGAAGTGACGGCGGCGCTACCATTCGATCCTCCTCCTAGGCTCGCTCTTGGAATGTTGCTGAAGCTATTCCGGGAGTTTCTTGTCGGGGGTACTGGCACTGCCTTCGAAGAGGAGACACTGCTATCCCGGCGAAGATTAGCATTTGAGGAGGAACGCCTCTGCGGAGAGGCAGCTGCCATTGCTGGTGGATCCTTAGGGCCCCTCGCTGCCCCACTGCCTCCTCCACTGCTGGCCTTCAGATTCAGGCTGCTACGCTTCTTGGTTTTGGCCAGATTCTGACTGAGATTTATCAGATTCTGAGTGCTGCCAAAGTTGCGCGTGAGATTTACCGATCCGCTGGCCTTGCTGCTGCTCCTGCGAGGAGCTGCCGCGAAGGGATTATGGTTGGACAGCGAGTTGGACCTGCGATAGGAGCTCCTTTGGACAGGCACTGGCGCTGGCTGAGGAGCTGTTTCCAGGCTCGCTCTATTCTGCGAGCTAGGAGCCACCTTGCTGCTGCTGCTAGGCTTCGACGAGGAGGCTTCCGGCTGCATATCCACGTTTTCGTAGCAGTGTTCCATGGAACGAGGTGGCGTTGGCGGCTTTAAGGTCTCGTAGTTCGGTTCGTTCAGGGTGAGGATCTGGTTGTCGTCCTCAGCCTCGTTGCAGAGCAGTAGGGCACTCCTTTTGGCGCGTGTCGTGGCATCCTTGGAGGCGGCCGCAGACGGCCCGGCCGCTCGGCCACCACTGGTCTTTTGGCCTCGTTTCGGTCGTCCTCCTGCGCCCACGACATGTGTCTTTACTTTGGGCTTCTTGGACAGCCTCAGGGAGAACTTGAAGGGCGGCTTGTACACCACCTGCAGCTTGACCTTCTCGTTGGAAAGATTACCCATGGATTTGGTCTTTTGGGGCGTCTTTTGCACCAGCCTTTCGGGAGTCGATTGCGATTTGCTCATCACCTTGCGAACCCGTGAACTGTGCTCGATGTGGGACAAAGGTTGCGCCACAATAGGCGATTCCAGCAGCCACTTCTGCACCTTGCCAAATGTGTTGGTGTGGTTGTTGGTCGTCGACAGGTTGGAGGCATCATCCGCGCCATTGTTGTTGCGGTGCGAGTAGTCGATAATCTCCTTCATGTGCTTGCCCAGCTTTTTGTTCAGCTTCTTCGGGTCCTCCTCGATGGACTTCTTCTTACTCATAGCTTGGGCTCTGGTCGTCTTTTTAGCATCTGCATTGGGAATGTTTTTGGCGGCTCCTCGGGATGTAACACCAGCTGTACCAGTTACTCCTCCGGTTCCAGCTATCGCCCCGGTCGTTACCGTTCCTGGTTTCTTGCTTCGCTCACCACGCACCTTCTTTTTAAACGGAACCTTTGTCCGCACAGCAGTGTGTACTATTACTCCGTTGTTGTTCTCCGGCAGGCGGACTGTCTCCGTGGTGGCACTATGTATAATGGTGACGGATTTAAGCTTCAGATTCGAGCGCTTCGCCAGCAGCTTTGTGCTCAGCGCCTGTGGATAAGACAGTACACGTTAGAGAAGGAGATTACAAAGACAAATGTATACATAAAATAAAGTATTCTTAACCCAAAAACTGTGTAATCCCGATAAATACTATATCTATCATTTAAAAGTAAGTTAGAGGGTTTGTAACACTAAGTTAATGACGAATATCAATAGGATCAAAGGATAAATGTTCAAGTGCCTGCTAGCCTAAAGAGTTCCATTAAATTAGCCGCAGAATGAACTGCTAAATGAGTGATCTCTCTATTTTTACAGGATAATACTGGGCACTGGAAACTGGAGTGCGCTCACCCAAGGTCTCAGCCTCAGCTTGCGCTTTGGCCTCAACCTGATCCCTTAACATTTGTGTGATTATTTTCATAAACTTTATCAAAACCAAAGAATAAGTTAAATCATTTATAAAGTTATATATTAGGTCTACTTACCAGGAGCAGGATAACGCCAATGGCAACCAGGGCAACTGTGTACCAGTTCTGCTGCATCCACTTCTTAAAGATGGCGATGCTCTCCTCCGAAAGCAAGAGCTTACGCAAAGTAGCCAGGGGACCCGAAGGATCCACCTCCCGGCACTTCTGAAAGACGTCACAGTATCTAAAAAAAGATAAGAGTTATTAGGTATTTAGTTTAAATAGAGCTCCTTAGGTATTCTGACCCATTATAGTCATTGCAGGGTGTTCCCGGCTTCGAGTACATATCGGGCACATCAAAGGGAGCCTCATTCCACTCAAAGGAACTGCGGCAGGGATTATCTTCGCCGGGTAGCTTACAGCACAGTTCGCACGACTTGATCCGATCGTCCTGGGGCCCCGGAATACACTGGCAAGACTCCAGGCCATAGGCCAGACAAATACTCCCAGTGCAGTCGCCCATGTAGCAGACAAACTCCTTGTTGCAGATGGTCTTGTTGGGCTTGTTGACCGACGGTGGACACTGTGGCACCCTTCCGTCACAGAACGAGGGATCCCGACAGCCGTTGTCATCCCGGCACTTGTCGCCAAACTTCAGCTTACAGTCGGTGGTGCAGCATGGTCCTTGCGAGGGACTGCAACGGGCGTGGGGTGTCAGGGTGCACGGAGTCTCGTCGATGCGAGGCTGCCGCGACATGGGGAAGCAGCACGAGTCCTTGCAGTCCTCCTCCCAGCCGCAATCGCACTGCTCACCCGGCTCCACTACTCCATTGCCGCAAATCGAGGACTGCGGCTCCGTGAAGCAACCTTTCATGGAACGTGCCTTGGCATTCAGCACTGGTTCTATTGATTTTAAAGAGCAGGTGCTGAACTTGTTGTTGTTCTTCTTGTCGCCAGAAGTGGCGCGGGCAAACATGATGAAGTTGCCGTCCTCGCCGCCAGGCGTACACTGCTCCGGATCGTGCTATAAATGTGAATATCTTGAAGGTTATTATGTTCTTAGGAAATATTAGATATTTATCTAACCGGAGAGCCGAAATTGTGACCAATTTCGTGGGCTAATGTCACATGGGACACCGCTGGTGGTACATGCTTTCCATAGTTCAGCAGAGTTACTATGCCCGTGTTCAGAGACTTGAGGGAACCCCTGTAATGGCCATTCTTTTCGCACACACCGCCTGCGTTCTTAAGATCTCCTGTCCAGGCTAGTCCCAAGGTTCCCATCTCGAAGTCCCGATAGGTGAACATGTAGGCCAAACAAAACGCATCGTAGTCTTCCTCTGTAAAAGAGAATACATTTTTTTAATTATATATCATTTTTAAAATATAAATAACAGCCACAGAAAAAACTCTCCCTACAGATGCGTGACTAGTCGGTGTAGTTGAGTACTCTACTAAAGGTTTTATAAAAAATATTATTAAATGTTAACGGGTCGACGACCTTAGAAATCATATGGAATTAATGTTTGATTTAATCTTCTAATTGATGACAAATAAACAAAGTTGTCAACCTTGAAGTGAACGCAATAAATTAATGGATTTAACACCTTTGACACTGATGAAGATGATGATACTTAATAAAAACAAATCACAGAGTTGAAGCCAACAAAATCAATCAATCAAAGGCTATGGAGTCTTTGAATGATTGATTGTTTTGGCTTTATCTGGATCTTTTCCTTAATTAATTCTAAAACTTACCCGAAAACAGTTCCAGGAACTTCTCCACTCCATAGTTTCCAGGAAATCGATAGCTGGGATCCTTCATCGCATTCATGTTGTGCACCTTGATGCGCTTGATCATAAACGTTATATTATCCGGCTTGCCATCGTTGTTGAAGTCGGTATTTCTGTATATCGTATTGGCTCGCTGCACATGCCGCGTAATGGCCTCAATGGAGGCCTCATCGGAGCCCATTTTCTGGAAGAAAGTGTGATCTGCCTGCAGGTACAGCATGCAGGTGGTCTTGCGATCGTAGAGCAACCGTGGGGAACTATGGATATCCTCGCCACGGCCGCTCAACAGATTCGTCATCAGCATGCTGTTGAAGCTTGGATTGTGCGGATTGGGGGCGAATATTATCTCAGGATTGTAGTTGTTCACAATTATATTCGGCTTCTTGGTGGCTCCATTCTTGGTAATGATCTCCACGTGCGTCTTGTGGCTGGGCCGGTCATTGCCATTGTTTTGGTTTCCGAGAAACAGCGTCGTCCAGTTGGCATTGAAGAAGTTACTGGGCAAGTCGCCGCCCCTGCTGCCATTGTTGCTGGGTTCCTCGTAGGGCGTACCAAATTCCGGTTCGATGGGTCGATTGTACGTGCTCACAATGATGTTCTTGTGCTTCGTGTACAACTTCCGGACATTGTTGTTGCCACTATTGTTATTGTTATTACTATTGCTGTTCGAATTGCTATTGCTGTAGCTGCGACTGCCCTCGCCGACATTGGAGGGATTGTAGTTATTTACAAGTATGTTGCGATTCGACGTGGGTTTTGTCAGCGTGGCCAGGAAGCTCTCCGTACTGCGCACGGTGCTCCTTGTTGTGGATGTAGTTGGGTACTTCCTGGGCGACTCTTCGCTCTTGTCCTCTTCGGAGGCCAAAACACGGAAGTCGTCGTTGTAGGGCACCTCCAGATCCAGCGGCAGGGGCGGATTGCGATTGTACGTGGGCGCAGGACCATCTGACATGGCCAGCTACAAGGAGATTTAAAATATTTAGTACAGTTTATATACGTCAAGTCCTTGATGGAACTCCGTGCATATTATCTGTTGTAACTCTTACCTCCTCTGGCAGCCATCGCTTCTTTCTCAGCTTCTCACTGGCGCAGTGCGTCTTGGCGGGGGCCGCAGAGTTGAGTCCTCCGCCCGTGAACTGTTCCTTCTGCATATTTACATCACTTAACTTATAGACTATGCTGTGGACACCGCTCTCGGCCAGCTGCTGGGAGTAGCGCTGCGCTGGCTCGATGTAGTAGTGCTCCGCCTGCGTCTCTATCGTCCCATCCAGCAGGTTGTCGCTGGTGAGGATGGCCTGTACATGGGCCGCCTCGTCATCCTCCAGGCTGCCCGTGTAGATGCGCGACACATCGTAGTCAATGGGACCCAAAGTGTTCTCGATCTCCACGTCGTGGGCGAACACCGAATGCGGCTGTTGACGCAGCACCAGGCGAAAATCTCTGCGGGCGGGCGAAAGCGGCTTGATTAAGTGATTCTGTTTCGCTCCTCAGTGCACTCACCTGTCGTGGGCGGAGAAATTCAAGCGGATGGTATGCGCCAGCCCACTCGGCGTGGTGCTGGCCTCCTCCACATGTCGCTTCTGCCGGAAGCGAGCCTGCTCCAGGTGCCTGACTTGGGCCGCCTGCAGCACCCCGCGATCGAAGTTCGCCGCCTCCCAGTGCTTGATGTAGGGAGTCAGCCTGTGGGTGTAGCCTGGAGACAAAGGGGACAGATTGTTAGTGGATGATGAAGAGAGCTAACAGTGATGGAAAGGTAAGAGAAGATTTATGGTAACAACTCTTAAGGCCTTATACGGAATTCAACACAAATTCAAATCCCATTAGAAGATGATACATATTAAAGCTGCATTAAATGGCATTTACAGAATTTAAAATCATTGTTATGAAATTTATAATTTCCACTTATCGAGATATGATTATTTCATTGTTTTTAATTAAGAGTTGATTAATATAAGGCTTTTGTTTGACTTAAAAGGAAGACTTTGTTTTACAAATATGGATTTCAAGGTAGAACTGGGAAATCCTGTATTGACAAATTATACTCGTTTTAGTACGTAAGAAATACTTTCTATAAGACGAAATTTCAGACTGATTCAATTCATTCCTAAGAAAAAATAGATTGATGTTTTAGTTTTAAACAAAAATCTTACTTTTAAAGAAAAGATAACACAATACTAATAACATGAACGTTTTAGATTGTGAAATATATTGTTGAATTTGTTCTATCAACGTATTTAAAAAGATATTTAAAACTTTAAATTAAATCTCGAAAAGTGAAGACATTATAAAGATTTTATTACTACTAAATATTGGTAACTTCTTCTCAATAAATGATTGGAAATTAAAATGAAGTGAAATTTACAGATGTTACTAATGAGTTTATAAATAATTTTTTTCACCGTAATTCTCGGGGCTCCCCTGGAAATGTGTATGTTTTGCAAAAGTAATCCTGGCTCACCTGGCAACTTGAGCGGCGTGGGAATGGCCAGCAGCTCGCCGGGCAGCCGCAGGAGCCACAGGAACTGCAGGAGCTGCAGCCCCAGGAGCCCCGGCAGCCAGCTCATCTGGCGGCTGTCGCTCGGATTCTCGTTCCGCGTCCGGGGGTCTGCGTGTGTGTGCGGTTGAGTGTGTGGATGACCTAGCTACTTGTAGGCTGCGTGTTCCGACCTCTCGACCTCCGCTGCTGCATCACATGGTTTGTGGCTTTTTATTCATGGAGTTTCTTCGAGGAACTGGCTCTGGCAGTCTGCATCGTCTCACCGAGAGCTGGGAACGGAGAATGCAGAATGGAGAATGAAGAATGGAGAACGGAACGTTTATGAGCGGGAGTTGATTGCATTAACGGTCGCGGCGCGCACAAAGAAACTGAACTGCATTGCGTATACGGCGGGAGCACCGCGAGTGGCTTTCACCTTTTGCGCGAAATCTTTTGTTCAACTTTTGTTAGCATTTTTACGCTGTTTTTTTTTTGTATTTGCGTTTCTTTGGACAAATGGCAAAAGCAACAAATAAGAGGAAGAGCGTCACAGCATCTTATTAGCACTTCACATACACACACAGGCATACACGAGGCACTTGTATTGGTATGCCCGTGAAAATTACTGTTAGTTGCTCGCTCTCCTTACCACTTTTCGCCTCCCTCTCTCTCTACCTCTCTCACCCATTGACCAATGAAATTAAATGCATTCTTTGACAACCGTTTAATTGGATAATTATTATTTTAGCTTTGCGTGCTAGCCATTTGTATAGATACGTCTCTCTCTCTCTCTGGCTCTGTGTGTGTGTGTTTGTGTGTATTCTGACTACCTGAGCTTTGGTTTAAGCCAACAAAAAATTAAGAAACACTCTCTTTGCTCTCTTTTCTACTCGCTGCTCGCTGTTGTTGTTGCGCTGGTCTAAAACCAAAATAAGAAACCAAATACACGTAAAATTCAATTAGCCAGAAATTGTTGCACTTTTTACCCGTACGGACTATCGTCGATAATGGTTAATTGGATTTGGGGAATATAGCCAAATATTAAACAAACAACAAAACAAAACGCCCGCAAGCTTACACACACACACACACACACAAACAATCGACGACCTCAGCTAATGGCGTAAATGGTATAAGCCAGTCCCAAGTTTTTTTCTCTTTCGTCGTTGCCACGGCCTAAAACCTGTTCTTCTGCCTAATCATCCAGGCTTAAATGCAGCGATTTTCCCGTGCCATAAACTACGCTATATCTATTCACTCTTTTGGATTCGCTTTATCCCGCATACTTTTCACAGTCACTGAAACACTGGCATTCCAATGGGTTTTGTTGGCCAGAAAAAACGTTTCTATTTTTTTTTCGTGTTTTCGCCCACCATCCACCAAATTCGCTGACGGTTTGCGGGGCTGCCACTGCTCTTAACCATTCGTATATGGGGTTGCCACCTGTTTTGATAGAGCTGTCACCTTTATCGAGAATAACATTTTGTAACGGTATTTTGTTCTTAAAATTAAATTTAATAAACTTGGAGTTATGTGAAACTTCTTAAAAAGTCACGATATTGTAGACCGTATGTAAGCACATACTGCTTCAAGCGTTGGAATTTGTACAACAAATTGCGCCCCAAATCGATAGCAATAAATTAAATAAATTTTATCGATATAATTTAAAATAACAATGTGTGACCAGATACGAATCACAGAGATGAGGGTAGCTAACGATATATGTTTCCATTTAATAAAGCTTGTATCTGATCTTAGATTACCTAAGTTTTACATTTTTTCAAAGTAGAAATATAATAGATTAATTTCCAAGAGGCTTCAATATACTTTTAGCAGTCACGAAGTCACGAATGCATTCGACCTATCGCCCATCTCTAATGGACATTTCATAACCAGTCAGCCGGTCTCCCATTTCTTCGAACGAAAACATTTGCTAAATCCTAACAGAAATGCGACTGACCAATACGTTGTGTGCCCAGCACATTGGCTGGCACTTCAAGAAGCACTGGCTGGTCCAGGGCAAGCGGGTGCCCAAGGAGACGGGGGCTGCCGCTGAGCTCCTGAAACTGGCAGTGGCTGTGAAGACTCCGGAGGACATACTGAATCCCAAGGTGGAGAGGAGGAGGTGAGCATAAGCAAGCTTGTACTACTTGCAATGGTTAATAACATGTGATACACAGGGTGGAGGTTGTGGGCGCCCGCCAGCAAGCGATTCCCGAGGACAGCAGCCACCCCAACTGGCACTCCACCGTTTGCCATTCTTATACCGATAGCAGTGTGCTAGTTGGTGGATTGCCTCAGGCCCAGGTGTTAACCAACGCCATCGAGATCCAGACGTTTCCCAAACAGATCGAGGATGCTTTGGCCAGCCATCAGCTGCCCAGCTCCGTAGACAAGAATGTACGCCACGCTGTGGCGGCTGCCCACGTGCTCGATGCGGAGCAGGTGAAGCTGCCCAAGGTGAGGTTGCCGGAACGACCGAATTTTAACCTTCCACGACCCTACGGTATTTCCCACGGAAGAGTCAAGTAAGGGAGATCTCTAAGCTTCTTATTAGATTCTTAAATAATTGATACTTTCGTTGCAGTCGCCTACTGGTAAACAAACTCCTGCAAGAGGTGGAAAAACTTGCAGGACGTTCGGTTACAGTGAAACGAAAGCTTATAGATAATGCCTCCTTCAAGACCTCCTTGACTAAGGACGGTGATCTGCTAGGCTTTGCTGTCAATGCCGAAAAAGTAATTTTCGCCACTCGTGGCATAGAGGGTATCAAAGGAAAATTTGAGGGAAACCTGCCCGATCTTTACCCAATGAAGAGCACGATTTCGATACCGAAAAACCACATTTACTTGACAGACAACTTCTATCGTGAGTCTTAAGAACATCAACATATATTAAACATGTTAGTTTATCCTTATTATCTTACAGCCCTGCGGACGGATGTCAACTGCTCCCATCCCCACACGATATTAACGGTCTTCAATAAACACCTGGTTGGCAATGCCCACGGTTCGGAGGTCACAACGTCTCAGTTGCAAGCAAGGACATTGGTCAAGGCATTCGTGGTGGCAGCGGCACGAGCCAGGCAATTACACGGTCCTTCCGTTCACGGTCCTCTTCCCAAGCCCATTGTTGTGCAGAGTATCCAGACCGACGGACGGACGTTTCACTTTGGAGTCCTGCAGCTGAATACACTCGATGTTGGCGCTAAGAGCTCTGCAAAGAACTACTGGTTCCATAGGCAGAATTATGACCTATTTTCTGAATGTAAATACGAGGCGGGAAGGACGCATTTGGAGAATTATAATGGCGATGTATTCCGTGTACTGAATGCATTTTATAACAACTCTTAAATATAAATGCAATTGATTAGAAAATAGCTCTTGTTTACATTTTAGATTATAAGCAAAGGGTTTGCAATTACGAACTAATTTGATCTTTAAGACTTTGAATTAACATAAAATCGCTAAAAGGACATCACTATCGACTATCCCCGGGTGTATATCTGTGAATTACCTTTTGCCTTACAATTCCTTGATATCCGTATGTCAATATTCGCGAGTTCCCACTCCCGAAGAAAACAATCGACTCCATAGCAACGCGGATGCACAAAATTGTTTATGCATCGATGTATTGACTGCTAATAGAGACTTTCGCAAAGTTCTCCACCCACACACATTTAAAGTTTAAAGGGGAAACAAAAAAATCGGGGCCATGAATAGGCAAAAGCAAAGCACCAGC
>VNKC01004150.1:0-48928 GCA_008042775.1 Drosophila pectinifera | reverse complement strand
AGCACCAGCTCCAACAGCGGCACATCCTCGGAAACCAGCGAGACGCAAAGTGTTGATGACCAACAGAGCACTTCGCAGACGAGCGTTCGTGCGGCAAGCGCTTCATTGAGTAGGTAAGGGGTAAAACCTTATATTTAAATTAATTATTATGTTAATGGATAATTACTTTTCAAATTTTAGAGCCAAAAACAGTTGGAAACGCATGAAAGATCTGGCGGCCGACAAGGAAAAGGAAAAGGATAATGAAGCTAAGCGCCCGCCATGGCGAGCGGTTAGCGTTTCGACGCTAACCAAGCCGGATAAAAATGCCCTGCTACGGGCCAAGTTACTGGATGCATCGAGGTTTTTTTGTTTTTATTTTAAAGCTTTTCACTAATAACCTTAATCTTCCATCTAGACGGCTAAGAGCTGGCAAGGTCAATGTGGCTCTGCAGACGGACTTTGTGCCCACCAAGCTGATGAAAGAGGCCAGTTTTGGAGTGCAAAAAGATCTGATCCTGCACAGGGACGTAGGCATTCTCACGGATGGACAACTCTCCAAAAAGAAGGATGGGCAGGAGAAGTGTGAGCTTTGATAAGCGATATAACCTCAGCTTAAACTAAACCAAAGTATTTGCAGATATTCTTACCTATTCCATGTCCCAAATGACCGACTCTGTGGCTACGGTCACGCGTCAGACTCAGACCTTATTGCCGAAGGCGTACAACAAGGATCTGATCAATTCGTATCTGACCAAATCCGATGAAGATGGCAGCGTCATTATATCTGATGTGGAAAGGCGGCTGGGGGATCAGATTGCTAAGATACGACAATTAAACCTCAACGAATCAGACCGTCAGCGGCAGCCGAAAAGTGGAAGCAATGCTAATCTGGCTCCCACGCTGGCATCCTGGCACTTTGATGACGATGCCGTGGAAATGGAATCGGATCGACACTTTATACCCTACACCATCGAGTCGTACAAGCCGTGGCGCAGCTTCGTTCCCTTTCCTTTCCGGCTGAGGGGAAACACACTGATTGGCACCCAGAAGATCGACTGGTACGCTCTCCTACAGTCCATCGATAACTTGATCAAGGAGTCCAACAACCTGGTGGATAAGCTGGAGCAGATTATGACGGAGAACCGAGTCCATCGCAAGTCGGTGCTGGGAAATCTGGGTAAAATTCCAAAGTTCGAGCCGAGCAGCTTTACAAATCCTTCGGAGCAATGGTTGCCTTTGATTGAGCAGCAGGAAAAGCAATTACAAATTATGTTAAACATCAACGAGGCTAGTTGCGAGTCTTTCGAGTAGAAAACTTAAATTTTACCCAGACAAATATCTACTTTAGAGACCAAGGCCCTTATTTTAATTTCAAAGTCAGATAATTAGCAAGGTAATGGCCTTAGGCCCAAACAAAAAAGCTTGTTAACTGAACCACGCATTTTAAACGCATACATTATAGTAAGAGACACAGTTAAATAAAGGTAACACAATTGAGTTTATTAAATTGTTGAATAATATTTGCTTGTAAGTATATTGAACTCGTAACAAATGGCATTATCTATGCCTTCTTTTCTCGAGGAATGCCCGATGACATCCCTTTCACTTGGGTATTTTTCTTTGGCATAAGCTTCATCAGAATTTCCGTGGCTGATTTACTATCTAGAGGGCAATTCGAGTATACATCCTCACAAGCTCTGTCACTTGCTCGCTTGCCAAGCTCCAAAGCCTCCTTTATAGCCGTTCCATCTAGCAGGTAATCCACGAGAGCATTTCTGGATAAAATAATTAAAAAGCTGAATCAATACCTATCCTTATAGTTTAATAATTTTACTTACTCCGATAGCATGTGAATGAACTCGTCCATCTGATCGGAGGAACCTGTTTTCATATTATACTCTGTGGAGCGGACATAACCACAGACCGCTCGCTGCATGCAACTCGTTGAGTCAATGTTATTCTGACCCAGGACATCGTCGATTTTGTTTATCATGCTGCTCAGGGGAGTCAGGTCATTGTCCTCACCTGTGGATATTTGAGTACGAAATACATTCTGCTTAACTAGCTGGAAACACACCACATACTTCGACCATATCCTCCATAACCGCCATGGAAGGCCGACAGAATTTTGGGTATTAGTATGATGGCTCCTATGCCCACCAGAGTGCCCAAGACCACGCCGCCCAGGTCGAGTTTAATGGGATTATAGGCGGATAATCCAGTACCGCCGGGATAGCTCTGTGCACAGATTAATTTTAAATTAGTTTATGATCTTTTTTAAAACCTTTCACACACATTTAGGGATCCATATCCGGTGGTGTAACCCAGACGTTCCAGTCTATCTTTAGTGGAAGCTGCCTGCGGCTCACTGGGCTGGGTCTTGTTTTCGTTGTAGTACGACCTCTCTCGCTGCCCCTTGTCCGCATAGAACCTAAAATGATCAGCCAAGAATGAGTATTATTTCTGGATGTACAGGTGATCCTTCGTTACTTATGGCTTTCTTCGTATTTGGGAATGGCATTGGCATAGGTCAGCAGCACCATTACACCCAGCAATTGCAGTACGACAAGGTAATTTATATTCATCCTGATTTCTAGTAGTATCCTTTGGCTTTGGAAGGGTTTATGGTTTGGTTTTAGTCCTCAAGGTAGTTTCGGCGACGGTTCCAGAGTCAAACTAATATTTCAAATGCCGCAAACCCCACTATTTATAGGAGTTAACCAAAAAAAATGCGAGCAATTTGTTCAAATTACAAAATGTCAAGCCAACGTGCAGATCTGAATGCCGTTTATGCCGCCGAGTATTTGGGAAAAGTGAGGAAAGAAACCCATTCTACCACGACGACTGAGCAGGTGTTTGTAACCATACAGGCACTTATGTGCTACTCCGCCGCCGCGGAGCAGGAGCATCATTGTATTTATGTCGCTGTAATGCGCAATTTTCATTGCATACTCAATTATTTAACTAAATTATCGCAGCCACGAAATGCCAAAAAACCACGCTTTGTGGGCGGAAAAATTGAGCAGCCATACAGTGGAAAATATATACATGTACCTACCTCTATATCTACGTATTATTTATTTGTATCGAAATCGCGACTCAAAGTCGGAGACACATGGAAGTGTTTGCACCTGCGAGACTTGCATCATTATGAGGGGCACTCGAGCAAGAGATTTCTGGTATTAAGTCACTGACTCTTTGTCGCTTCTTTTTCGTAAATATTTAAAACAACCCCGAATATATATGGGTTTTCATTTTTTACCACAAAAACATTGGATACAATCTACGACGTATTCAAGGATATTTATTTGCTTATTAAGATCACAGATATCACATACAGATCACAGCAGGTAAAGGTCAGTTTTCCTCAGTGAAAAGAAGAGTTCGAGGTCACCACTTCCTTCCAGAATTTATTACAACCACCGGATATTACATCAGATTCCTCAATGTTTGATTCAGATTCTTGATATGTGTTTATCGACCACTCAGAACAAATTATCCTTAATAAAAATAAATTTAGTGTGGATATATATTTAAAATAACCTTGATCTTGGTCTGTTCTTAATGATTTATGTAAACACTTTTATAAAATACATATACACTTTAAACAAATATTCAATTAATTAAAATCTATAGATGAAAAATCATCAACCTTTTGACGCTTTAAGATATGCGAAACATGTTGGCAATAAATCAAATACTGTACATATATAAGTATATCTGTTTATAGCCACTTAAGGTAATGATATATAAAATACCTGTAATAAATTTCAGAATGCGGTGCAGGAGCTACTTATTTATCATTTATACCTACTGAAATAAATACAAATTTGATGCATTTATTGAAATCCTATTCAAAATCCTATTCCAACCTAATTCGGAATCTTTATCTCACTTTTATAATGTGCTTGACCTCTTCTTGTGGGGTTAGCTTAGCAATTTTACTTCCTACATGCCTTAACCTTTCTTATTTAGAGATATCATATGTATATATCGTATATATCGTTGTTTGGATATCTTAATATTTAAATTTGCTCTTCAGGTCATGTTGTTGATCTGTTCTTAACTTTTTCTCTTGCAAACTTTGACTTTCGTCATTAATGCTTTTTCAAGGTCTAAGATTTAAAACAGTCCCAGACTCGCAAATAGTTAACATAAGACGCTTTTTTTAAGAATCAATAGGTTCGACATCGTTCGTCGTTTTTTACTCAGTTCACTTGAAAACCTCTAAGTACTTTTGGTCATTTATGATAATAAAGATTCACATTCTCAACTAACTACAACAAACCTTCGGATTAATGGATGAAATATAAATAGTGGAATAATATTTATATTTTATCCTGAAGAGCTGCTTTGCCACAACCAATATTTGTTGAAATTTATATATCAGATTCTTTAGTTTACACTTAATTGACACAAAGAAATGATTAAAATTCGAAGACAGCGCTCAATGGCATATTTGTTCTCCGATTAGTGTTATTTTGGCAGCCTTGAAATTACGAGTCATTCATTGCCTCTCGTTAAGGTTAATGTCATAAAGAATTTGCTTTTCTGACTTTCTGCCATGGCTGTGTTTATGTAGAAGAGCCAGACACCTACACAGGCGATTTAATACGTATGTGGCTATGCGATGATGATGTGCAGTTTATTTATATGCTAGCGAATACATGTTAGCCGTCTTTTTGTAAGCGTATGAGTAATCTCTGGCCTCAAATCTGTTGGAAAACAGCATTTATTTTTATCTTATTTTGTTTAATTATTGTCTTCCAGATATATCTATGGGAAGCACTGTGTCCGGTCTGGTCCACGGTGATACTCACTCACATAAATTTCTGACCAGGATTTTAATTTTAAGGCTCATTTATCTTATTGCTTAAGTGGAAAAGTCGGTGAAATATATTTTGTTTGAATGATAATGAATTGTTTAGTCAAACTTTGGATGTAGATTTCGATCAGGCAATGAGAATGACGTCTGATGACGTCCTAAGTGGTGTGAAAGCCCCTTTTTTATAACCCCTAAAATACCCAAACCTCAAATGCTAGCACAACAACTATTTTTAGTTTTTACTTAATGTTTACAATAAACTGCTGAACAATATTTATGTTTTTGTTTATTATTGGATTTTAATCTCTGGGAAATATTTCTCATTCCTTGCAAAAATGTTGCCAAGCATTGGAATACATATATGTACATATTTTGGTATTCGGATACCTGCTTAAAAATATAAGGGTCTGTATTTATAATTGCACTTTTAATATGTAGGCACCTTTAAATTGTACCATAATTATTCAAGGTATTCATAATGCTGCCAAGAATTTGCAAATTAATACATCACTTTCATGAGACCAAAAACGAACATATACACCGGCCCTAAATGATAATAATTATTTTAAAAATGGGTTTATTTTTAATTTATTATATTTGGTATTAAAAATCTATTCTATGATAAGTTTTGAGGAATTAGAGGTAATACCTGTGTATAAATAAATAATAAATAAATATTTATAACTGCCCATCTCTCCTGAAACCTCCTTTTACTAAGCATAATGAATGAAAATAACCTGATCCCAAGCTGCTAAAATAGAAAATGCTGGAATGAATGCCTGAAATGAATCACTTTCTAAAAGGGCTTTTTATTCCGTGATCAAAGATCGATGTATATACCTATATAGGCCTTTCCCCAACACAAACATACATACTGACGTATGAAAAGTGTTGGCTTTATGTAAACAGAAAATTGCTCGCTCTTATTTTCGCCGAGAGATGTCAATGTTTCTTAATTCCAAAAATAAGTTTATTTGGGAGATGGATAGAAAAAGAGGTGCCGACTGCGAGAGAGAGAGGCGCGTGAAGGCTGTGAAAATTTTGAAAATCAAAAAAATTATAAGCAAGTGCTCCGGACGATTCTCGGGCAGATCAACTCGAACGGGCGTCAAGTGAACAACACGCAACGACGACATATCCGAACCAATCCAACGAACAATTCAAATTCTAATTCTAATTCCACAAAAAGGCATCGCTTGAAATCGCAAAAATGGTTTACGAAAGTGGATTTACAACTCGCAGAACGTACTCCTCGAGGCCGGTGACGACTTCTTACGCCGTTACGGTAAGCCCTACCTTCGCATAAACTTAGTTACTTGACATACGGTAGTGTGGTTTTCCTTGATTTTAAAATCTCCTTAAGTCTGTGAAATATATCTGTGCGTTCGATCTGGATATTTAACTTAACTATTGAGTGAGAAATTGTATGGAAAACGCTGCGGATAAATTTGACAAATTTAAAGGCAGTTAGCTAATCGAATATGTAGTAAAAAAAATTAAAAAAAGTATTCAGTTTTAAGCGCTTGTGTCCCACTTGCTGTACTCAATGGTTTCATATTTGGCAAGCGAACAGAATTATTGAAGAAATTGAAACACGTTTGAATGCAAAGTGTCTACCAAACTATGAATATCGTATCCAACTTACAGTATATAACTTAGAATTATTACACTAGCGATTATCTTAAATGTCTGGCGAATGTGTACATATTCCAGCAAGGCCTGCAAGGACATAAATATATAATATTTTTCGGGGTTCTGTGTGCAACCTTTGTGTGTAGTTAATCATAAACATAAACTTATATTTCTAACATCTTAATCGCTCTCATAATGGTCTCCTGTATTATAAATGTGATATATGTGCAGCTTAACCGTAATACTCGCGAAGCAGACCCCAATTAAAAGTATATATGTATCTATAGATATATGACAAAATTATGCGAGTGTGCGAGGGCAGGCATTGCAATTCTCGGGAGGTCGTGGGAATTTTAATTTTTCCTAAATTTATGGCAGCCGCCCGATGATGATCTTCATATCTCTTTTCGGATATTTGTGTTTACTCGTCTCCCAAAATATATAAGACCGAATACATTTTCAGAATTCAGCGGAGGCCGAAACATTTCTCTATCTTAATTTATTATTATTTACAAAAAGCTGAGGTCCGTGTGGCTCGGGTGCTGGTGCCCAAAAATGTTTCGCATATAGCATATAGGAGTGGAATTCCAAACACATGCGAATTCCCGATGAAACCCATACAGGCGGAGCTCTCTCAGGCACACGGGGCCGCGTAGTGGTTCTGGTTCTGCCGATTTGTATATGTGTAATACTAGATGCGCGCGCACTTCGCTCTTCGCTAGTCCTAAAAATATCTTTCCGATTTCCATAATATATTCAAATACACCGAAGAAGCTATGGGAGGGAACCAGCAATAAAATAACGCCAGCCAACAACACAGGCGATTTTCAAAAACTAGAAGATAAATGCTGAAAAAACAAAACACCGATTTTTCAGTCGGTATTAATGAGTGCGATGATAATCCAAGGCGAGGATAAATATGTACATCAAGTGTCTAATAATCGCCATTGTGTGTGGACACTTTATGTCTACACGGAAAGGCTTCTTAGCCAGTATTTAAATGTTTTATAATTACGAAAATGGGAGAGCTCAATGATGTCATTGTTGTCCAAGACTGTTGCTTGTTTTTCAGGGATTAGTGTCTAGGATAAATTGCTTAAATATACATTAACTTGGCTATACTATTGTACATAAATAAATGTTTGCTGTTTGATGTTTGTGCTCGAACTTAATGCTACGAGTGAATCCATAATGCTCCCATTGCACATATTACTTACAACCACACTACGTCGTATCAATATGCATATTTACATAAGTATGTGTATGTAGACCTGGGGTGGACCTTTCTACTTGCAAATACTTAGACCTTTTAATATGAAACAAGTATTAGAAATCAAATCAATTATACATTTGAGTAGAGATAACACTGCGGATGAGTGATGTGAAATACTGGTATTAACTGTAATATTTATTGAGAAATAAAAGTTATAATGAGAATCCATCATCATACATCAAAGGTTCTTAAGTAATTGGAAAATAGTAAAATTGTGTAATTTTTAACAAGATTCTTAGTTAATAATTATTTAAATAAGAGTTAAAAAGAGTTTAGTTATTTTCCTTTTATATGAGGTCCATCCTGTTAAAAGAGTCCACTCTGTAAAGAGGTCCACCCTACTCTTCGCTTACATATGTAAATACGCAACTTGTGTCATAATGTAAGGATTCTCCGTGTTTTGGATACCGCTTGACCCAACCAGCACAACGATAACGATAACGATAACCGATCTCAACCAATGCCCCAGCGAAGCTGTAAATATAAATGCCCGCTCGAGCCCAACCCCAGCCCGAATCCAAGAGTGTAAATATGAGTCCCACCGCCACAGCCACCGCCACGTTGAGCCCCGCAGCACTGCCGCCAGATCTGGCCAAGATCTCTTCCTAACCGCGTTTAACCTCTCCCCCGAAATTAAATCGAAATTTGTGGAATTTTGGGCTTTGCAGAGAACGAACCAGAGAACACCAATTGACTGGGAGAAAGTTCCGTTCGTGCCGCGTCCGTCGCTCATCTCGGATCCGGTGACCGCCTTCGGTGTGCGGCGGCCCGAGGTTGAGCGGCGCAAGCACTCGATCCTCGATCCGATCAACCGGGCGGCCATCAAGCCCAACTACCGGCTGGCCTATGAGCCCATCGAGCCCTACGTGTCCACGCGGGACAAGAACCGCACACGCATCCTGGGTATGGTGCGTCAGCACATCGACACCGTGGAGGCGGGTGGCAACACCGCAGCCCGCACCTTCCGGGATAGCCTGGACTCCCAGCTGCCACGGCTGCACCGGGCTGTGTCCGAGAGCCTGCCGGTGCGCAGGGAGACCTACCGCAACGAGAGATCGGGCGCGATGGTCACCAAGTACTCCTACTAGGACCACAAAATATATATAGTTATGCCTCAAATCCGAAAAAACAAAAATCGCAATCGAACGAACCTAAGTTTCAGCTAAGAACACATATCCAATTAAAACCGACAAACAATTAAAAAAAACTGCAAAATTACACAAAACACTGATAGGACTACGTTTAGTTTTAGCCATAAAACCCTGTGTGTTAACCCACTTTAACCCATTTTTACACGTTTTGAGTCTACGCAGAGAGAAAATCATTCTAAATTTTAACGCAAACATCAAATACTTAAGAAATAACATTTCTTATTTGCTAGAGAATGATATTTAGTGCAACTAACAATGGTTTTCCCTCTGTGTAGCTTATGTATATTGTATCTAACGTTTCACAACTCCATAGAATCATAGAATCATAGCATTGTGTGTGCCTAGATAAACTCTAAAGTCAAACATTCGAACATGTTTCAATTTCCCTGTTTTTGAGAATCGCCTTGCGTTACTTTTTCTTGGACCGTTGCCTACAGCAGATAGGAGTTCGCGGAGGAGCTTTTACGTACCTTTAAATGATTGATGCTTGTGTTGCCAATGCCCCATGCCAATGCCAATGCCAAACATTTTCAATATATCAATATCAAATCGGAATTTATAGACTCCACGCTTAGACCTGTGCACGGACAGACCTGGCTCGCACCGCAGCCGCGCCTCCTCGGACTACTCGTACACCTCGAAGTCGTCTGTGGAGAAGAGCAGCTACGACTCGAGCAACCCGCATTCGTACCGCCCGGAGCGTTCCACGTACACCTCGACCGTTGAGAAAACCTCGCGCAGCGGTTCCGGCGGATCGTACAACTATAGCACCGAGCGGACCAGCACCACTGGCGCCGGACCCGGCGGCTACAGCTACTCGTCGACCACCTCCGGCAACCTGCCGGGCGGCACCAAGTACCGTCACTTCTCCTACCACGTGTAACGTGTAGTTAGGATTAGGATGCTGCTGATGCTCTCCAGTTCTCCGGTGCTTTGAATGTTTTCGGTGCCCACTAATGCATCATTGTTTCGAATATATATATATCTACTATATCCTTCGAATAATCCACCTAACCACCGCTAACCTTGAGTGCCTATATGTATACGATGCTCGAATTCAGATGATGTAAATGTTTTGACTTGGACTAATCACCACTAATGACCACATAGTTTCGCATATAGACTAGAACCCCCTTCTATGTATTTGCCAACCTTCAAGCAGTCATGTTAAAACATATTTGTGATACAATAAAATAAACACGGTCTTATCTCAAATAAACCTAGCGTTACTTTACTCAAAGCGCGATCAGGAGTCAGATACGATATTCATACGGAAGACATATGCACAAAGTAGGGAATCAATCAGTCTCCTGGACAATCCATCACGCCGTTTGTCAAGGGATATGAGAGAGTTGTCATATTTTTTGGATTAAAACATCAATTGCCTTATTTTGTATTACTTTCAGTACCCGACGGTCTCGAAAGTAACTCGTGTAAGTATTTGCATTTCATCGCGTTCGCACACATCACCTGTCATCCATATCTATCGATGGGCTCACAACTTGTTCTTTTCTATATATTCACTATATATTCACACTGTTCAATCACATCCATCACATCATCGTCACTGGAAGCCGACTCGGTTAGTAGTAAGCCCTTAGTCCTACCTAGTTTGTAGTCTAAGATCGAGTTCCCAAAATGAGACTAAAAGTGGGTTTAGTGCTAATACTAAAAATTTTTTAAATATGGTTTTCTAAATTGGGGCTTACAAAATTATTTATTTATTACATCTGAATTCAAAATTGAAAAACAAAGTCTTCAAGATTTTAATATGTTGGTATACTGCAGTTATAAGACCTGTCTTAATTTTTCTTAGATAAAGTAATACAGAAATTTTAATTGTTCTGATTTTATCGATTTGTATTGCTTTTTACCTAGTAGATATATGGGATATCTGAAATTAGCCTGTTTTTGTTCGGTGATCGAGTTCATTTAACCATCATTCATCCGTAAAAGCTCACTTGCTGAGTGAACCATCATCGAAATAATTCTGTTTCTGTTTCTGTTGATAGTTAAACTTTTACTTTCATTACTGGCTTCCTCATTGCGATAACAATAACGATTTCTCGAATTCATCACAGCCCTGACCATTCAATGTTGTGTTAATTTTTAAACCCTTACCAAAAATATAGGTTTACAAGTCGAGTTATCCCATCTACTCGAGCTACTCGGTGCCCAGGCGTGTGGTCACCGGCACCCGGGTGGTGACCTCGCCCATTCGCGTGGTGACCTCGCCCGCCCGCGTGGTGTCCAGGGTTATCCATTCGCCGTCGCCAGTTCGCGTTGTCCGCACGACGACCCGAGTGATTTCATCGCCGGAGCGCACCACCTCGTACTCGTACACTTCGCCATCGACCTACTACAGCCCCACCTACTTGCCATCGACCTACACTTCGACCTACATCCCGACCTCGTACACCACTTACACGCCGTCCTACTACTACAGCCCGACCACGGTCACCCGGGTGTACGCCCCCGCCCGTTCGCTATCCCCGCTGAGGATCACCTCCTCGCCGCTGAGGATCACGACCTCCCCGGTCCGCCCCGTGCCCTCGTACCTGAAGAGGCTGCCGCCAGGATACGGTGCTCGTGCCCTTACCAATTACCTCAATACCGAACCCTTCACCGTAAGTTACTCAGCCTTACTCAGCTATCTTAGCTAGCTAGCTTGCGTAGCCGTAGCTGTAGCCTCCGCAGAGTTCGTTGCGCCACCCACGACATGGTCCAGGGCCCTTCTAACGCAGAGTCCCCATTCCAGACCTTCACTGAGGAAACAGGCCGGATTCGCAACCGCGCGCAGTCTCTGATTCGCGACTTGCATACTCCCGTGGTGCGCCGTGCTCGCAGCTGCACACCCTTCCCAGTTACCGGGTAAGTTAAAAGGTTAAAAAGGTTAAAAGCTATGGAAAATTATATATTTTACAATAAATGTATGGGTCATTATGCGACGAACAACACTATTTGACTTTGCACACATGTCGGATGAGTAATATTTACAGGCACTTTGGTAATTATCACTCATACGACATGTGTGTCCCATTAAAAGTGGCGAAAAGTAACCTCTACCTCTTAGCTAATATTTACGGTAAAATTGAATCTGAAATCATCAATCTCAATGATTTAGAAAATATTTGAACACAAAGAATTAAAATTAAAATACTATTTATAGTTACACCTATGAACCGACATCTCAACTTGCGCTAGACGCTTATGTGGCCCGTGTCACAAATCCAGTTCGTCATATTGCCAAGGAAGTTCACAATATCTCGCACTATCCCCGGCCAGCTGTTAAATATGTTGGTGAGTTGCCTTCCGACATGGTGCGCTACTATGGCACATGTTTTCAGTTCACAAACTGTGGTTAGATTACCCTCTATATATACTGTACAGTGAATAGCTATTAAATTCCGTTTTTTAAATAATTAAATAACAAAAGGTAAAAGTCATCTTGCATCAGTAAGGATTTGCGGTGACAAGGCCTATAATATTAGAAGTCCCATGTACGATTCGGACAAAGTTCGAACTGATATTAACCTCTTGTCCTGGTACCTTAGACATCCGACTTGGAAGAGTGATAAGAAATCCAATGTTCCTCAGAAGGAAGGTAAGTACTGTTCATTTTTGTTCCGAGACGCTTGAATATGACACCTGTATATATATTACTCAAGCATATATGTAATTGATGTTGCCGCCAAAAACGATTACCATTCATTAAGAGATGCGAAAAAGGACAAGGATTTTGCGCGTTTTTTTATGTCTTCTATGCTAACTTAAAAATAACTAGAATATAGGTTCAAAAATATAATTATTTCAAACCGAAATTTTTGACTAATTGGACCAGAGTTTAATTTGGCTAAGGCTATACTCATCATCCATATTTCCATACCATTAAATATACCATAAATAATCTATTTACTTCTTCGAAAATTACTTTTATCTTCACCATACATGACAGAAAAATACCTTATGATTAATTTAAAACCAAATGCACCAATGGCCTTATTTCAAAAAGAATAGTATGATATTCGTTTAATATTTTTCGGTATATTATTATTTTGTACTTGTCCAAATTATATTCTTCCAGTTCGGAAGCCCAGACCTCCCCCAAATATTAATAAAAATGAGTTTGTAAGCCGGTGCCCTAGAAAGTTGATTTAATTAATTCATTTGTAACTAACTTACATATTTGGTTGCTGCATCCTGAATTGTTCAGTTCATTGTATTTCACTAACGTTATACGTTTTATGATTGATTGATTCTTTCCAGTTGAAGCTGTTGAAGTTGAGGCCTAAATGATAACATGCCTGATTTTTGTATGGACATACACTTCTCTTTCTTAAATAAACCAATCTAAAAGACTTTCTTTTGCGTGGTAGACACTTAGCCGATATCTACAAGATGAACACTTGATATCGACACACTCTGGCGCTTCACTACTCAGACTAATACTTACACGAAGTCAGATCAGATCAGAACAGCTAATAAGATCGAATAAAGTATAATAAAAATAATGATAATAATGAAGAAATTCAGCGCATCACTTGTGATACTAACCCTTTTTTCATGTGACTTACCTAAATGTAGATACTTCTTCATTCTCTTTCAATTTGTTGTAACTTAGGTGCCGATATATAGTAGCTGACTAAATGTTTTCTCTCATGATCATTGATTTAAAAACTAAAATATATAAATACTCATGTGGATAATTTTGGCATTTAAGAAATAGACGTCGGCGGTTAACCAAAGTTATGTTATGTTCATGCATATGTAAACACATTTTTAGGGACATTTACTTACATATATCAATCAATATATTAATTTGTAAATACTGATCCAAAACAATGCCTCTTTTTAATGGGTTCCTTTTAAGGGGGTTACAGGTTTGCGAGGGAACTGGGTATTATATGGTTTTTTTGAGTCAATTTTTTCTGTTTATTAATTATGAAAGAAAACAGAGAATATATCATGTAAATAACATTGTTTTCCTGTTCAAATGAATTGAAATTACATACAAACATTCCACAAAACCTCGAGACCTCAGCTTGATTTATGTACTCTACTTTTTTGAATTTTGAGATGTATATATGTATGTATGCTTAACCCATTAACCACATTTTGGTTTAAAAATCTTCATGGCCAGAACTATCTAAAAACTCCCATTAATGCCACACAATACTCTAAACCATTGGCGTCTACTGTATCTGCAATTTTACCTTGCCTCGTCTATAAGAAAACCACCAGCCCTCGCCTCGCCGCTCCGAAGAGTAAGTATTACGTATTACTATATGTAAGTGATAAATTCCAGTGAACAGCAGAGTTAAGGATCAATAATAAATATAGTGAAGAGAAAAAGTTCAAATACGTCGCCGTGTGGTTGAGTTTTTTGTGACAAGCTCTTAATTTCAGATGCCGAGTTGGATCCTAACCGTCCAACTAGAAAGTTTTCTGCCCCTAGGCCCCTGGAGGACCCCGTCGACTTGGAGAACAAGGAGAAGCAGCGCCTCCGCCAGGAGCGTCTCCTGACGGTCAACGAGGAGGCCCTGGACGAGGTGGACCAGGAGAAGAAGCGCGCTCAGAAGGCTGATGAGGCCAAGCGTCGGGAGGAGAGGTGAGCATTGCTCCTCCATTAATCTTGATCGATGTAAAGAAGTAATTCCTTTTAAGGGCTCTGAAGGAGGAGCGCGACCGCTTGGCCGCTGAGGCCGAGCAAAAGGCTGCTGCCAAGGCCAAGAAGGCTGCCGAAGAAGCAGCCGCCGAAGAGGCTCGCCAAGCGGAAGCAGCGGCCCAAAAGGCGGCAGCAGATGCTGCCCAGAAAGCTGCTGACCAAGCAGCCGAAGAGGCTCGTCTCGCCGAGGAGGCACGCTTGGCCGAGGAAGCTGCCAAGGCCAAGAAGGCTGCCGAAGAAGCTGCCGCCGAAGAGGCTCGTCAAGCGGAAATAGCTGCCCAAAAGGCAGCAGCTGCTCAGAAGGCCGCTGAGGAAGCTGCTCTTAAGGCAGCCGAGGAGGCTCGTCTAGCCGAGGAGGCACGCTTGGCCGAGGAAGCCGCTCAAAAGGCCGTTGAAGAAGCTGCTCTTAAGGCAGCCGAGGAAGCTGAAGCTCTCAAGGCTGTCGAGGAAGCTCGCGCCGCCGAAGAAGCCCGCCTGGAGGAGGAGCAGCGCCAGCGAGAGCAGGAGCTCGAGCGACTGGCGGAGATCGAGAAGGAGGACGACGCCGAACTGGCCCGCCAGGCTGCCGAGCTGGCCGAGATCGCCCGCCAGGAGAACGAACTCGCGGCTCAAGAGCTGCAGGCCATCCAGAAGGGTGAGAATGATGTCGATGCCACGGAACCTCTGGTCGAGGAGCCTGTGACGCCCATCGACGAGCAGGAACCCGTCATCGAGCTGAGCTCCAACGTTGAAGATGCCCCTGTCGGTGGCGACAGCTACGAGGAGCCAGAGGAGGGTGATGAGGAGGAGGAAGAGGAGGAGGAGGAATAGATTCTAGACAATCATGAAGCTGTCATTAAAATTAATAAAAGAAATAATAAAAATAATGTAAAACCAGTTGAACGATTGCTCTTGATTCTCTGATCTCTGATCACTCAAAGTATACAAATTAATAAACTAACAACTAGTACTACTAATATATAAATTATTCAATTAATAGATCAATTCAATGGATAACAGATTCTAAATACATAACCAGAGAAGGCTTTATTAAGAGATGCAATCAACATTTTTAAATTTAATCTTTACATTAAAATTCAATAAGAAGAAATGAGAAATAAAAGTACAATACTTAAGCAGAGTTTCTTATAGGTAAGTAATGAACGATTACAATGCACACTGAAATTATACAAATAAATCTGAGTTAAAGGGGGCTTTCCTCTGAAGTGGTTACTTAATGTTACTTACCAATAAGCGTACAAGTGAACATTGCAAATGTGGTATTGCAGAATGGTTGCAGCATAACTCCCATTAGGTTTGTGGCAGCAATGATTCCAAGTCGCCCCATGGACATGACGAAGCTGACTGCCTTAGATCTGGTAATAATTTTACAAAATCATTATCATTATTGTAGCTATTAAACTGGATGTAATACCTTAGATTTGTGGGCACAAGGTCAACGATGGCCCCTATCATAATGGAAATAGAGAGTCCTGGCAGCAGAATGTAAAGGCAAAACAGGATGAGAACCCCTATGGGATTTCCCAAGAAGTGTAAGAGTATTCCACTCAATGCTGCCACTGCAAGAGCTGCTAAAAGGACATTCTTTCGCCCCAAGGGATTCAGTAAAGTGCCTTGAATGGAAAATCCAATTAAGAAGGCCAGACCCACAATCAAGTTGTCAATGTAGGTTTTGCTTGAGATGGGATCTGTGCAGTCCTAAAATAGAAACAATTATACTGTGAATTTAAATTGAAAAAAATATTTTAAGGTCTCACCAGAATTTCCGTCACATTTTGCGGGGCCTCAACAGGAACGCTTAATATTTCGCACACCGTAGATGAGTTATTTTCGGCACCAGATGATCGGTTAACTATTTCTGGAAACCAAAGCTGCATGCCATTCGAGCTGGAGGGAACAAAATAAATATGTAAAATTATAAGTACCAGTTGTAAGCGTTCCTGGCTGAGATCATACCTGAAAAACATCCCAAACACTGCTAGGTTGCAGAGGATAAAATTGAATCCGTGGGGTTTGTGGAAGAGCGGAATAGTTGCTCTAACAATTTTTGATAAGATACCGCATCCCTGACTGTCGGCTAACAAATTCTCGCCGGCTGGATCCTCCGACTTCAGTGCGAACTCTTCACAATCCAGGACCTGCTGAATGGGCTTTCCGCGGTTAAACTTACTAATCCAAGCGACAGCTTCTAGAGCCTCTTCCTTCTTATCTTGGGACAGCAATAGTTTCGGGCTTTCGGGGTAATACAATAGCACTAAGCCCCCGATTAAGCCCGGCAGTAGACTGGCTAGCAATATTAGTCGCCAGGGTCGGAACACAAAATCACCTAGGGTGATCGCCCAATCGGATGAAAGTATTAGCCAAGCCGTCGCTAGAAGATTCGAAAGTTAAGCAATGGATTCAGTTGAAGGTACTCATTATTACCGGGCACATATATCGCAGTAACGCTGACGAACATCGTCGAATAATTAATCGCCACAGCTCGATGTCGGGGTATGTTGAATTCACTTAAATATGCATAAAGTGCAGCTGATACTCCACCCACACTGGGAAAAAGAAAGAATTGTACAATGATACTTTTACCATATTTCCCTCTCACCTGATTCCCACAAGAAGGTTAATAATGTTAAACAGCGAGACGCTGGTGACGAACATGAGCACAAACTGCAGGGCGTTGCTGGCGAAGTTGCCGTATAGCAAGACCTTGCGCCGCCCTATATCATCGCTGATGTAGCCCCATATGTAGGTCGATAAGAAGATGCCTGTGACATGTAACATGGAAATATATATCCCATTGTTCTCTATCTGAGGTGAGATCGACTCACCTGTAACACTAGCCGCCATCATCACGCCCTTTTCGGCCTGTGTTGTGTGGAACTCGCAGTGCGAGGCAATCACGATGATGCTCATCGCTTGTTGGGCAGCCACGGAGGTGATGGTCAAGAGGCCACTGACCAGCAGCAAAATCCACTGCGTCTTGCCATAACCTGGTGGCGGAAACTTTTATTAACACCCCTTCGACTAGAGGGATATGGATCATTTACCTATCTTCTCCAATACCGTGTCGTAGTCCCACACATTCCGACCGAGGGTGTTGCTCTCCTGTGAGCTGTGCATCTTGACATTCCTCTGATATACAGCCAACTGGTCACTCGGCCGGTGCAGCAACCGCTTTTAAGCCTTTGCATTGTATTCTAATAACCCAGTGTAGAACACTGAGCGACATGTGAACCGCAAACCAGTTTTGAGATTAATTCAGTCGGGGTTTTGTTTCAATTTAAGCAATTTGCGAGAGATCTTGGGCACATCAATGAAATTGATTTTATATGCAAAACTGGTTGGGAGAGAAGCCGACTTTGCAGTATTTGTTTTCGATGTCCGATGTTCTGTGGGGGTTGTTTACTCAGTCATATTATCTTGGCTTAAACGATCAGCGGAAAATTCATTTCAATTTATGCAAAAATAGTTCGACTAAAAAGGAAGCATTTTCGTGAGCAGGCCTAGAAAAGTGTAAAGTATTTTCCGAGAGTATAGCAAAACTTGAATGTAAACGACTGGAATTCACCAAATGATTGGATCGAGCTTTAGGCCGATCGTTAAATCTGGTTTTATTGAGGGTGTGTCGGCTTTTCGGGCTACATGCCTGAAAACATAAACAATTCTGCTCAACTTGCCTTTGTTTTAATTAACTAAAAGTACTTAATCGCTAAAGCCACTCTAAACTAGTTAACTTTTAGGTAAATATGTACATAAAGGTTGGATTTTTCTATTCTTCTATGATTTCGTCGGGTCGTATTTATTTAAATCAAAACAAACAAACTACAAGTGAGTTACTTGGGACCCAAGGCCTAGATCCTTAAATTAAGAGCGAGATGGATATGGCTAAATCACATAGTAATCATTCATGAATTTATTGAGTTTGAAATCTTAAATCCTACAAGGTGGAATGCAGAAGAAAATGTTGCAAGCAAATGTGGCTGGGAATATGCTGAGCAACTAACATACATCAGTGCTAGCAACACAGTGATGTTGCACAGCTTCAGGTAATGTAGCTGCTCTCAATATACTTAGCAACACATCGAAATTGCAGCAACAATGTTCTTTGGTACATGTTGAACTACCCATTTCAGTTGGCAAGACAAAAATGTTGCACAGGGTCAGCAGGCTCAGCAACTTTTTCGTCAAGTGTGGCTAGAAACATATTGAACGACTGCAACAACAAATCAATGTTGCAAAGGCTCAATCTGTTTATAAAATAAATAAATAATTTAGGTTCCGGGTATTAAAACAGTATGTTGTTGTATACATTATGTTATATTTATTTAAAAGGTACTTAAAATAAATTAAATTAATAAATTTTTAAATATGGCTAATCTCAAATGGGTAACAGCAACGTCAGGCCAGCGCAAACTAAGTGAAAGGAATTGGATATGCTTTAACTCAGATTCTCAACTTGAATTCACGATAACTCACCCAAAACGAATCCAGAAAAGACTCCGAAAGTCACAGAGCAATACGAGTCCAGGAGAACTCCGATGATATTGCTCCCAAATACGCTTCCGGTTCTTCCCAGCATCAGGCAAATGCAGACCGCTTTTCCCCGCAAATGAGTGGGAACGAGATCTACGACAGCGCCACTGACTATTGAAATGCAGAGTCCTGGCAGGACCAAATACAGGCAGAAGCAGACAACAATAGCCACTTCGTCCTTGATGAAGATTAAGATGATTGCACAGGCTCCAGCCAAGAACAGGCCAATGAATATCGAGGCCTTGCGACCGATTGCATTAAGCACAAGTCCCAAAAGAATATAGCCGACAATTAGGGCTGATCCGTAGGTAATCGTGTCCACGTAACTCTTGGTGTTTATCGTGTCAACACAGGTCTGCGAATAAAAAAGTGATAAAATGAGAGAGCGACTTAAATCTTAAAGCTTAAAGTTAAAGCTTTTATAGTCAGCCTTAGTTGCAAGAGTCATCCTAAAAGGCTTATTTAAATATATATACAGTGTTAGTCTGCTTACAATAAAAAGACCTAGAGACTTAAAGTTGGGAAGGTGAAGTTTCTTTAAGAAAATTAAAATGTTTTATATCTTTTGCAATATTCAGCGTGCCATAAACCAAGTGCAAATAATAGGGATAGGTTAATAAGGCTAAACTAACTCACAAATATTTGAATTAAAGACGACTTACCTTATTAGCTGCATTGGCTTCCATTTGATCAATAGAAGCGTCTATAACTTCACAAACGGTCATTGAATCTTCGGCTTGATTTGAACCCAAACGATTTTGTATTTCCGGATACCAAAGACCCATTCCCGAAGAGCTGTTCATAAAATAGTTTATAAATAAATTACTTTAAAATCAAGTATATTAGTTAAAAGCTTACCTAAAAAACAAGCCGCACATAATGGTGCAGCTAATGACAAAGTTGGCCAGATGCGGTCTCTTCAGCAGCGGCAAGGTTTCCTTCCACATTTTCTTAACGGTGGCAATGCTAAGGATAATATTTAATTATTCATGTAATTTGTTAATTATTAAGGAATACTTACGCAGACTTTGAGACAAGTAATATATTTTCCCCGTCGTTGGAGGCTTCTGTTTTTAGTTTTTGGACCTTGAACTCGTGCAAGTGCTTGCCGGAATTAGTTACTGCGATCCAATCGACAGCTGCAAAAGCCTCTTTGGTCTTATGCAGGGACATCAGGATCTTGGGACTCTCGGGAAGAGTGCACAACATTATTGTTCCGATGACCCCAGGAAGCATGTAGCAAATGGTCAGCAATCGCCAAGGACGAAAAGAAAAGTCATCCGTAATGTTCACGCTCCAATTCATAGACAGTATCAGCCAGGCAGTGGCTGTAATTTTGCACTAAGCCTACTTTAAATGTTTACGGAAGATCTAACTAAATAATTACCAGGCACATAAACAGTGGAAATTCCCACAAAAAGGCTGGCATAGTTGATGGCAATTGGCCGATGTCGAGGTGTGAAAAATTCCCCAAGATAGGCGTAGGTAGTTGATGAAGCTCCCGCAATGCTGAAAGTTTAATAATAAATTATATTTTAAATATGCAGATACGAAAAAAGCGGTTCATACTGGTTTAGGTTCAGATTGAAACGGCTTTTTTCTAACCATATAAAATAATAAAGTTCTTTGCACTGATAACAAACAGTGCCTTGTAAACATAACTAAAACCTTTTTGCTTAATTAACTCTCAAGTCACGTGGCAGTACTTACAAAAATCCCACGCCAAAACGAAGGACGACATAGAGCCAGTAATAGGGAATAACTGTAGAGCATAATGATATCACATTTCCGGCGATCGTTGTATATATCAATACTGGCTTCCGACCAATGGTATCACTCAGGTAACCCCAAAAGTACGATGAGCAGAATATTCCTGCAAATGTATTGTTGACGCACGCATGAGATTTGCAAGCATGAAAGGTGAAAGATAAAGCGTAATGCTGATGCAGATTAAACCATTTTATAAAGTCACTCACCGATAAAACTGGCAGCACTCATGATGGCTTTATCCATTGATGTCATTGCGAAGTCACACTGGGACACAATTGTGATATAGGACATGCCCATGGTCTCGTTGATGACCATCATCAGTAGGAGGCCTGCCGCCAAAAGGACGATCCACTGCACTCGCCCGAATCCTTGGTGGTATTTTATAAATACACTCTTGTTAGTATTAAGTATTTACATTAATTTAGAACCGTTAAACTACCGATCAATTGAAGCACTTCCTCGTATTCATGGCCAGCACTTTGCTCTCCATTTTCGCCCTTCTTGACCGTATCCATCTTTCTTCTTGACTCAACATCTTCTTGCTGGCCTAATTCCACACTCATTGTGATTGTGATCTTTTATATTTCAGACAGACTCTTAATCATCCGGCATTCCCGAACCTGCGACAAACTAAAACTGAAGAAGACCCCGAGTTGAAGTGCGTATAAAAGCAGTGGCAGTGCCAGAAGCTGATTTGATGCCAGAGGACGCCCCTAGAGGTTGGGCTATCAGATGTAACAATAAAGATAATTGCGGGTCTATATGATATTCTGTTTATTTATCAAAGTGTATCACTCATTGCTCTGTCTGTGAATCTTAGAAACGAAGTGAGCCCCCCTCGCCCTTCGCGCGTTCCTCCTTTATTTATTCTATTTTTTCAATTCATTAGAGCAAATAATGCAAAGGTTGGCGTTGTCTTTGCCCGTCGTCAGTCAGCTATGCGGCCAGGTGGTGCCATAAATTCACGTGTAATGACACTGTTTAACACATTCCATATTAATTAACGATTTTATATAAAATGTAATTGTTCCTATAGGGTCCAAAGAAATTAAAACATTTACAACACAAAGATATCAAGGAAATTATTCAGCACGTTTTGAGTATCTATCCTAAGGAGGGGTTAACAGAGAATTATCATAATTAGCATACAAAATGTTATCACACATTCTTAAATAAATTTATTGGTAAAAGCTATAAACGTTATTTTAAATAAATGCTTTCACTATCTATCCTAAGGAGGGGTTAACAAAAATTATCATAATCAGCATACAAAATGTTATCACGCATTTTTAAATAAATTTATTGGTAAAAGCTATAAACGTTATTTTAAATAATTGCTTTCGTTATCTAGCCTAAGGAGGTGTTAACAAAAAATTATCATAATTAGCATACAAATGTTATCACACATTTTTAAATAAATTTATTGGTAAAAGCTATAAACGTTATTTTAAATAATTGTTGGCACATCCCAAAGTAAACACTTCTTGTGTTAAACAGTGATACTCCCTCAGGGGGCAGTAATTGTTAATGAATGCAATTAAGCGAAGGCTTACTAACGGTAGCCACAGTTCTTTCACATAAAATATTATGTTTAATTGTTTACACTTTAATGTTTATGGCAATTAAGAGTGTGAAAACGGAACGGCACCTGGAGCTTAGGGACATAAATACCGGTGGCACATGTCGACATATCTGTTTGCTTGGGAGGAAGCTGACGTACGAGGAGACAGCACCTTCAAGCGACCCTATTGACATTTACAAAAAGCTTGCTACATGTAAGCTCTACTAAGCTGAGTGGTATTTAAATAGAACACTGCTAAATGCTGGAAAATTACTAGCAGTCACCTTAAATAATGGTGAAAATGTTCTCTTCCTTGTAATTATATATTCGAAATATCATTCATCATATCATATCATCATATCATGAATGTTATTTGTCGAATTATTTTCTAACTGAAATGTTTTGTTCTGACCCTAGATATTTATATTTAAAAGAATAATTATTAATTCATTTTTTTTTGTATTTTATATATTTTGAGAAATCTTTTAAATTTCTTCTAATATTTAAGAACAAAAAAATTAGTTTTTATATCTTCAGAAATTAGATTTAAATAAAAGGAAGAGTATACGTTTTTATATAAGTAGCTACAATGTAGCTCAGGTCATCCCACTTACAAATATGAAAATTCATTCATAAATTAATTGGTTCTTTTATTTTACGCGCGAGTATAATTTAAAGCAGAAACTAATATTAATGATAATAAATTTGTAAGAAAAATATTTTTTAATTACAATTAAACCAGTCCAGGAATACCTTTAATGTATTTTGAAAAATAACGATAGCTACGTATATCGCATTTGAAATACAGTGCATCCTCGAAGAAAGGACTGCTGTGGAACACGACTTACATATTAGAATCCAAATAAGTGAATCTATATTTTTGTTTAACTTAAAGTATAAAATATATATTTATTATATTATAGATTTTTAAGTCTCCTAATCATTTATATATATATATTTATATATGCGTGTATATGTATAAATATATTCCATTAATATGTGAATAACTGTGTTAGTTAGTACTTGAAAAAAATAAATTTAATAATATCTTCAATTGTTAGAGTGAATATAATGCTTAAATTAAAACCATTCGTTTTGACGTTCACTGCAATGAGCGTGCCCTGTAGTACATATCGATAACCCACTTGAATTTCGCACTGCTCCTATCGATATGCTGTTGACACGTCCAGTTTAGTTTATTTGGATTTTGGTCACAAATCGTTCCAGCAGATATTTATGGCTGACTTTCAAGAGCAGCTGCGACAATATCGTCTCCAGAAGCGGAGGCAGGAGACCGTTGATAGCTTCAAGACCAAGCTGCGCAGATTCTGGATGTTGGGCACCGGAGCGAACAAAGACACTACCATCGAGGTACAACAGGTAAGTGGAAAACAAGACATATGTCAGGCAATACTACCAATATTAGTATGTTTTAGGCACCACCTCCAACCAAGGCCCAAGATACCGCCGAAGACTCGCTAGATGAGGCGGCGTTCTCTAGTGAAAATGATTTGATTCCGGAGGAGAGTGCCCCCAGATCCACAGAGCACCATCACAAGGAAAACAACGGCCTAAAGTACACCCTCTGGGGTGTATACTTTCTGTTCTGGGTTACGCTCTATGTGATTGCCATAGAGTTGAAGTTCGGATTGGTTTTCCTCATGTTCTCCGCTCTGTTTGGAATATATTTCAATACCCGGACAGGTCCCAAGGACCGCAAGGAGATGAGTGCCTATAGTGTCTTTAACAAGAATTGCGAGAGCATCGATGGTACTCTGAAAGCGGAGCAGTTTGAGAGAGAAATCCGCTATGGGTCTGGCAGTGTTCGATAAAGCTGCTAGTAAGCCAACTCTAACTGTAATATAGAGAATGTAATATATATATCACTCGTTAAAGAAAATACCAGAATGAATGTATAAAAGATCCTTTCATATCTCAGAGTTTTATGAAGAATGATATTTTGGGTTCTTCACTTTTGTACCTATAATACAGACCCAAGACTACATTTAAGATACAAATTTTTAACGCACATCTTTAGTAATAAATCTTCAATATATATCCCACAATACTAAACCAGCCATAATGCTTTTCAAAGATAAAGTCTTGTTTTTAAACAGTAAGCCATTCGAAACATTTATCTCTTTATTGGTAAAGTATAAATTCATTAATTTATTCTACATTTTTCCACAACGAAAAATAAATTGAAGTCTTGAACTGTCACTTCAATCGCCTCAATGGGATTATCAATACAATGATTCCGTTTAAATTAGTGCAGATGTAGTATTGTATAGTACGTTCTATTTATTAACTAGTCTTACAGTCTGCGATATACCTAACAACAAGTACCTATGTATGTACACCTTTAGTTATGTGATACACATTTCCGTGCGTGCGTTTCATTAAATTTAGTAAGGCTCTTGAAATAGTTTCTTTCCATAAATCATAGTGACAGCACACTAAACATAGCTTCATATGGCTGAGGATGGGTAAACAAACGCAGTAACGATTAAGTATCTGTATCCATATAGTTATCCGTGCATCATCCATAGTGTTAGTGAACGTCCAGTGCTCCTTCGATCTCATACTTTCCACAACTACATCTACGAGTATTTATTACGTACTGTACAAACTAGAATAGGATCTTTACTTTACTCTACGGGGCTAGGGCTAGGCTAGTCTACGTCCTGTAATGCGTTCGGGAAAGCTAAGAGTCCGCCCAACTCCTCCTCTCACATGTGGAACTCCTGGTCGGCCAGCAGGAGCTCCCTGACATGGGAACTGCTCTCCGCGTGCTAGCACTTCGGCAGGAAGGTCTTCCTGGAGGGCAGCAGGCACAGGATGCTCAGAGCCATGACCATGTGCCAGATGGAGTGCACGATGTGGTAGTTCTGCTTGGTCTGCAGGAAGGCGTAGCACACGAGGCCCGCGATCACCAAGGTTAATCCGAAGGGCAGCCAGACGGAGAGATAACGGCGCGAGGGGAACAGCTTCCGGGTCTTGGCACAGCGCAGACCCCAGCTGGTGGAGATCAGGCAGATCCCCGTAAGCGCCGGCGCCAGGAAGACCCACAAGCTCTGCTTGTTCAGCTCCGTGCCGAAGGCCAGGAGAATCGCCCCGAACATGTGCAGCAGCGAGACAATATCCGAGCGGAGGGTGGCCATGGCCACCAGGGTCACCCAGATGCTCAGCAGGCCGCAGTAGAAGTCGCAGAACTGCAGCACCCCGATCTTCACCAGGCAGAAGCTGTACTCGTCCTCGCCGGCGTCGCAGGCATGGTAGAAGATGGAGAAGAACATGGCGAAGAAGTAGATGACGCCCTCGGTGTAGTAGCGCCGCTTCACCGCCATGTAGATGCTGGGGAAGAAGAGCAGGTTGCTCAGCGTGAGCAGCAGCGTGGCCAGCAGGATGGACATGCTGCTGGGCACCTGCGTGTCCTCGGTGCAGTCCCATCCCCGGTAGCCCTTCGAGCAGACGCACGTGGAGAAGACGAATCCGCCGGACATGTAGTGGTAGCAGCGCCCGAAGCGACCGCATCTCCCGGCCACGCACGGACTGGAGGACACCGAGAACACCACCGACGTGTTGCAGTTATCCAGCGCCACGTGCTGCTCCATCGCCTTCCTGTGGTGCTCCTCGAACAGCCGCGTCATCTGGCCGTATTTGCTGGTGCACTTGTAGTCCATGATGCACTCCTTCACCTTCAGTGTCTCGGTCTCGTTCATCGCCGCCAGGCAATCCGGCTCCCTGAGGCAGGCGGAGTACCGGGGAATGGCTTCCGCGCAGTCGCAAGGCGGCCGCATGTCCTCCAGCATGTCCTGGTGCATCCGGATGAACTCCTTGACACTATCCATGACGGTCACCCGAGCAGTTTCGGCTCCGTGACAGAACAGACCCATGGTTACATACCTTTACACAGAAATTCGCATTAATTTATGAGATACTTAGAGTAAGCATTTGTCATTCAGTAAACTCACCACCGTCCGCTCTCGGGAAAGGGCACATGGATGACGCCCATGCTCTCGGTGTGGTTGACGATGATGGAGGCCTGCTTCAACTGCTGGCCGTAGAGACACTTGTCCGGCCAGGTGGGCTCTCCCGGCTCGCCCAGCTGCATGCACACCACGATCTGCATGCTCTGGTTGCCGGAGGCTGCGAGGGGCTTACCCGCCGGCACCACCGCCTCCTTGGGATCCCCGATCAGGCGCTCGGCCAGGATACCACCCAGATCCGGCGACTGCGTGGGCGGAGCCATCTTGAGGCTGGCGCGGTGCGCCTCCTGCATGGAAACAGCAAAGGTAAGGGTGCCGCCGATGTCGTAGACCTCGCCCACGTCGAAGGCGAAGCCCGAGTGGGTCTGGGCAGTGAGGTTGAGGGTTTCCGGCACTGTGCCGTTGACATCCGGCCGGAGGTCGTAGTCGAACATGAAGAACTCGCGGTAGGTTTGCCGCAGCAAAGAGTAGAAGTACATTCCGCGGAAGGCTGTGGGCTCCCAGGGATTGGGGCCGGAACTGGAACTGTTGGAGCCATCCTCGTCAGCTCTGGGATGCCAGATCAGGGCTTCCGAACCGAGGAAGTCAATCTGCAAGGTGTACGACACGCTGAAGTTGGCCACGCTGTCGTTGGTGGCGAAGCCCAGGGCCGCATAGTGCCAGGTATTGGGCTGCACGCCGAAGGGAATAGAGATCTCGTCGGTCTGGTTGGCATGGATGATGGTTCCGTGGCCGTGACCCTGATCCGTGCCGCCCAACGGATACCCGTTCGCCCGCACATGGAAGCTCACCTCCGGGCACTCGTCGCAGATCTGATTGAAGGCAATCCGCACCGCCGCATCGCCAATCTCGTCGGGAACATAGAATCGATAGATGATCTCATTGTTTGCGGTGCGTGTTATGCTGCCATTGTGGTTTTCCGCCATATCCGGAACCGGAGCAGCTCCAGTCGGATCCGCACTCGGATCAGTTAGGTTTCTGAGCTCTGGTTGCTTCTGCTTCAGCTGCTTGGGTGGCAGCGAGCGGAGCGGCCTGGAGGTGTTGTCGCCGCCGAATCCTTTGGGATTTGAATCCATTTTTTTGGTCTTATTAGCGGGCAGGACGTGGCTGGTTAAGTTGGCCGTGTGTTCCTGGTCGCTGTTTAAGATTATGGGACGGAAACGGATCACGGACATCTCGGCATACAACAGCGTATCGCACGAGGCGGCGAGTCCTGCGAATAAAAATTGTATCCATAAATATATGTAAGGAGAAGAAAGCATTATAATCGATTATTATATTTATCTATTATTTCAAAAATTTTAATAAGGTATTTTAACTATTTAAATGTCGCTTAAATTAGGAAATATAAATCTCCCCAAGCGAAAAATCAATTCTGATTTATGTATATGCATTTAATTTGAAACATATTTTTGAATTATCGTATTTTCAAATAAAAAGGAGACTTAGAGATTCCTTTCTATTTAATTAAATTTATATTGAATCAGGCTAAATAAATTGCATTATCTTCTTTGAGACACATGAATGAATTTAAATGAATTTTATATAATAAGTGATTTCAATGGCAGCTCTGATAGATTAACAAATTGGAAAGAAAACTGAATATATAATATTTTTCCTTAAACTGTCCACGTGTTGTATGACTCCCAAGTCAACGGAAATAAATACGAAACTTATTAAACTAGTATCTGATGAATATATATCCTGTCATTATGATCAATATCCCTCCATATTTTAGACTATATTACCTTGTTGCTCAATTCGATCATTATTGGGATCCGACCAACTCACGAATGCCACAGCAAACCAGTTGCCTATGTAAGGAGCCTCGATGGTGATATGGTGCTGCCGCTCATCCGACAGGAACTGCAGGTCGTATACCTTGAACCTTAAAGAAATTCAATTTAATATTTGAATCTTTAAGCCCTATTTTGCACTGCACTTACCTCTGATCTGAAGTGAAGAAGTTCTTGGGGAACGTTATGTTTTCTGGACTTATCACTGGGTAACTGCTCGCCTTCAGATGCAGCGTGACATCCTTGGGCTTACACTTTCGTTCTGTAAGGGAACTGAATTACTTAATATTTTCAATATTTTCAGATATTTGTGTGTACTAACGAAAGGCACTTTTGGGATCCTCATACGCTTTGAAGGTGAAGTAGGCAGTGCGTGTGTCCTCCACAACATTAAAGTGCAGAATGGACACATCCTTGTAGGACGTATATTTGAGCAGTGAGTTTGACGGCAGCCGGACGACCACTTCTCGGTCCACTGGCAGCTTGAGATCCTCCACTTTTCCCTGCATCGGCTCATAGTTGGAGTACTTATCTGAGGGGCTTTGCAGCTCTTGGAAACTTGAACCCACAAGGATCAGTCGGTGGTCAATGAGGAGGAGCATGAACACCACCAGAGGACTATAGTTGGATCGATGAGTCAGTATCTGAATCATCGTTGAGTCGGGGCTTTATTTTCAGTCCGGGTTAACTTGTGGTACGAATGAAACAGGATATTGAGGGTCCTGGAAATAAAAAGGGGATTTTTGGGTTAAATATAAGTTAAGATTTAATATAGTTAGGCCTTCTAGATTATTATATTTCAAGTTAGGAAGGACGTTGATATCACCAGAGCATTTCAGAGCTAGGTTCAATCCTTTTTAACTATACCTATGCTGTACGCTCAAGAATGCAGAAATTTGTATTTATTTCAGGGCTTTTTCTGAGAGTGAATAGAAGGCGGAATTCATTTACAAGGGTCGTGGCTCTGAATCCACGGAGAGCACTCACTCCACGGCCAGGGTAATAGTGCAGGGCCTATGCATATATACATATATACCGATTTCCACACTCGGCGTTTTTTGTACACCAGCACACACAGTGGGGCTTTATGTATGTAGGCTTGTACGACTAAATTGCACCGTTGCAAAAATGCCAAATTCCGGCCCATTTATGTGGCGCGACCAAAACCAATGTGAGACCCCGAACGAACTATGAAAGTTGTGCTACAAAAACGAAAATAAAAATAGGAAAATAGAAATAGAAAGCCTCTGCACTCGATGCGGTGATGCTGGGCCTGAACTGTGCATTGTTGGCCAACACCTTCTGTAATTTATGGCAGAGTCTTGTAGCCCGAGCCACTCGAGAGCTATCTCAGCCAGGCTGCAGACAGTGTGTTTAAGTTGAAAAGGGGTTCTGCCTTTATTACCTGCAAGTGATATTCAGCATAAATTTGAATATGAAACCTGGGCCCGAAAGCACAAAAATAAACAGAGTGCTTTAACCGAAAGTATCCCCTCTCTTTGATTTATTCGAACCTGTTGCTGTTTCAAGCTCAGTTTATATATGTTTACATCCGATTCTGGGTGCGGAATGCGACCAAATTTATTGTTGCTTATTCAAGTACATAATGTACTACAGAGTGATAATGTATGAGCGAGCTTTTAATTAGCAAAACGCCGGGAATCACATAAAGTTATCTGGTTGAGAGACGCGAGCCGACTGAGTCTTGGATGTTTTGGTTTATAGAATTCGTGTTTGACCCAAAGTCTTATCAGTGCCATTCAGTTCCAATGAATAACAGGTCTTAGGCTTGTATGTGGCTTATCAGTTCAGTTATCAGTACTTTTATGGCTGTATGGTTTATGATTAAACTATGACGTTGTCTTGTTGGCCTTCAAGTCTTTTTAGAGCATCATTTTGAGGCTAAATGGGACTATTTAAATTGAGTAATATTTAATGAACACTCTCTAAACTAATTTTCAAATAAATTTCACATTTTAATTGGGTTTTTTTTTGTTGAACCACTTCAGATTAAACTGTGCTTGTTTTGTTGCTTATATTTCACACCAGAACCTAATTTGTTAATGGTTTGTTAAAGAGCATCTTACTTGGAAATATTTTTGTAAATTATTTAGCTCATTCTAGAGTCTAGCACAGGTACAGGTGCGAGTGTATTCCGTTGTAAATTAAATGTGTGGAGGGATTTATGAGGCACCCACGGCTAGACACGAAACTGGCACCTAAAACACAAAAGCGCTCTTCGCTCTTCGCTTTTCACTTTTCCGGTGGGGGAATGGAATTGATATGTGCTGAAACCAGAGCTCACACGGCTACTAATTCTGTGGAAAATACATATATATATTGCCTTAGCAATTGCGGAAAGACGGATGCAACACGAGTCTCAATCATTGGGTAATTGAAGCAATACCTTGTCTCTCCTCGGTGTCTCCTTCATAAGCTTTCCTAATATTTCGATTTTAAAATATTATGTTTATTCGAGAGAGGTGTCATCCAGCCTAGCCGGTCAGCTGTCGACAACTGGCATTATGAGCTCAGCTTACCTTGCTTATGGTTTTTATTTTATTTCTCGCATTCAACGGCGACTTTTGGCAGGTTTTGAAATGGCCAAGACTTGTGAATGAGTCTTCACGGACTTTGTTTTTATCTTTTTGGGAAATCCGAGTGACGTTGCATTTGGGTAAATAAATAAATATGCTGCACTTGGGTAAATAAAATAAAGTGCTTTGCAAAAGCTTCGTTGATTTGTTTTGGATTTAGCTTGGCGTTGTCGTGGGCGACGCTGCCACTGCAATCGACCGCGATGATATTTTGTGGTCGTTTAAACAGATAACCGCTTTGATTAGTGAATCACAGAGCTTTATTGTTCAATGGAAGTGGGAAAAACCAAAGACAAAAGCTTCAGATTAAGTTATTAAAGTTGGCTTGTGAGGGATTAGTAAAAGAAATTGATCTGTGTTTTGTCAGTACTAGTTAGGCAATATATTGCATATAATATGGATTATTTAAATGAAATCGGTAGAATATTAATGACAACTGGTCAAATTAAGCAAGCATGAATATAATTAATTGAAAATATAAGTAATTAAGTCTTAATCAACAGCATCTGACAATATAATTAATTGCAAATATAAGTAAATAAGTTTTAATCAACAGAATCTCTTGGTTCTCTTTACTCTCACTTTTATAAAACCCTCCTTATCAGTCAGACTTAAAGAGATAATGTTGTTTACAAACATTGAGCTTGTGCTTGCCACTGATAATTCAATTAATAATTATTTCAAGTTCCACAAACAGTGAGTGGCAGCTGAGAGAGAGCAAGAGAGCACACGATCCACGATCCACAAGAGAGCAAGTTCAAGTTCGCTGCTTCTGGCTGGCAAACAAGTTTTTCGTTGTGCGAGAGAGAGGCTCCGCGAGAGAGGGAGAGAGCGAAGAATCCGGGAGATCTGGGCCCGAGCTGGGGCGATCCCAATCTATAGCTTTGGCTACAACTATAGCCTCAGTTGTCAGTGCGCCGAGTGGTTAAACGCAACGACCGATCCCAGACCCGCTTGGGGATCGCCGCCCGAAACGCAACCCGTGAAAGTTTTTGGATACCAGTTTCAGTGGCTTCGTGTACAATCTATATATCGTGTATATATATGTGAAGTTCGGCGCAAAATCCCACCCTAAAATAAAAGTAATAATGGCTGGAAAGTCAGCAGCTAATTAAGAGTTTCAAATGTGCGTAGTGGTGACTCACTGTACCAAAAATAGTAGCGACCTCTTAGCCCTAATTTATACAATTTATATAATCCAGTTGTTAATTTCAACACCCCAGCCTTGAGCTTTATGTCCCTTACAAATTATTTAAACACACAAAGCCCAGAGTGCTCCTGCTATATAAAGCTATGTGAGAGTGTTCGTGGTTATAGCCACATATATCGGTCCCAGTTTGTTTTGCTATTGCGCCATGCACCCGACAGACCCGACAGACCCGCCGCCGTATACGTCAAAAAGAGAAATCGCCGATGCCGACCCGCTTCATGACGCGCAGCGTCTTAAGTTATATTTTCTTGTACCCAAACGTGTGTGATGTGTGGTGTGTGCTGTGTGGTGTGTGATGTGTGTGCCCTTCACTCAAATATTTCCCCGGGCATATCCTGGTTCACAGCCAGCAGCGAGAGAGTGGCATATTATATTTGTTTATACATATTTCCGGGACAGTAGCTACCGAACTAGAGATGGAGAATTCGCTTGATTGCTTTAATAACGCGGCTGACAGTGTGTGCATCATTAATACCAATTAAAATACATGTCGCGGAACTCGCAGGACAGCTGAAAGCTCCCACTATATACACATGTGTTATTTGATTTCATTTCGCCACGATGCGCAGCCATTTTTAATTAAAATTTCATCACCTTGTCTCAGTCCTCGGACATCTGGCAGGCTGCCGTTTAGGCGGTTGATTGCGCAATGGTTTATCACCATCACAACCACGAAAGTCGGATAATACACTGCGGCAAACCGGGAGGAAGCGGCTTACTGTTCACTGCTATTGTGGCGGCAGTCACAGTGTGCTTCCTGATTTCACATGAAGGTAAAAATTACTACTATTATTATACGAAATTAAGAGAACATAAAAAGGGTTTCCCAGCTCCAAAATATCTTAATTAAAATCAATGATTTATACTGATTGTGCCCTCAGGTATAACAAAGAATAGGATATATGAGGGACATCTTGATTAGGGCTTAATGGATAAAGTGCATTGGGTAGATGTGATGGCACCGGGTCAACACTCTAAGCCTATCTTGATGGCAACACACGTTAATGACCACAAGACCGAAATGCGTAATTGCCGCCCAAAACAAAACAGTGCGAATCGCTCTTGAAGTCCCACAATGGTCTATTGATCCCCGTGGGCGAGAAAAACAATTGGAGCTCTCTGGGCTTTGGACATATCAGCCTTGACCGTGAATGTTTCCCTAGAAGTAAGGTGTCATTTTACCGAAGGCGTATGAACTCTTTAAGCGACTAATTGCCAGGAAATTGATTGAATCATTACGGCTTATTCATAAAAATGGGATTATTTGTTGTCAAAATAAAAGCGTCTATTGAACTTTTGGGTTAACATGATGAACATGAACATGATAAATAAATTGTATAGCTTACTAGTTGGTCAGCGAGCAGGTTCTTTCACAATACATTTATAGAGATGTCAAGAACTACTGATCATTAACAAAAGTTTATATTTGTTTCTATGTAGAAAATTATTATTAGACCTAGGTTAGTTTAGGTTAAGACAGACAGCAGGTGCAGACAGCCAGGGCACCTAAGCCAAATCCGTGAGGTTGATCTTGCTATCTGTAGATGGAATTAATTTCTACATATCTGTGAATTTCTCAATTTTTGTAGAACAGCCTCTCGACCAAAGAAATGCACAAACACTCTGCTCACGAGACAGAATAAATATTCATATATTCTTCCCAAAGCGTCTTGCGTATAAACAATACTAGTAATAATCTTTACTAAGACCCCCTTTACCGAATCCCACGCCCATGCCCTGTAAGCCAGCATATTGTGCAATATTTAAATGAAACGGAACATCTTTCGGGCAGTCATAATGTATCTCAGCCGTGTGGCCGAATCCGTGGGTCTCTGGATGAGCTTACACACGCGGACCCAGCTAAGACCGCCCGAAAGCGTGTCCCAATCCCAAACCTGTTTGCAGAGCGAAAAAATTCTCGCATTCTCTGCTCACTTAAGCCGCGCCGACGGCATCGCTCTTGGCTCTTGTGGCTTGTGTCTTTGGGAAAATACGAGTGAGTGCCGCCCCGCTCCTGTGGCAGAACACAGAGCACATCACGTATACGTATGCGTTACATGTGTGCGCGCTCCGCATTCGCATCTGAAGGTCGTCAGCGATACAGAGATACAAAGATACAGAGATACAAGTGCAAACACAACCAGCAACCAGCAAGCAGCAGCCAGCAACCGGTTATCACGTCACGTCGCTTAGGTCCATTGAATGATGCTTGACTTATGAGACGCTGCGAAATAAACTGAATATGCGAATATTTCACGGACATCTCGGTGTACAATGAACCGATTGATACGTCTTCCCCAGCAAGAGAGACAGTTTTTCCGACGTGGCGATGCTGCAATCTGGCCGCCACCCAAATGTATCTTTTGTGTGTGCCTTTGGCATTGGTTCAAACGCCGGCCAGAAGCTACCAAGTGCCAGACATCCGGGTCAATAGCTGGCACTCGGAATATCTGAATGAACTTGGCTGCCAACTGTTGTTGTTGGCCCATCGAAATGCATGCAAAGCAGTCGTCTTAACCAATTAATCGCTCTATCGCTGGCGTGGGCTGGATTTAATAGGCGGTTACGTTGGCATTACAAGCCAAGTTAAGTAGCAAGTTTTTGTAGAGGGATTTTCCAGGCACAAAGCATAACAATGTTTCAGCTTAAGCCTTTGACTTTGTTATCTTTAATTGTGGGTTTCGGATAACAGCCCTTATTAACTGTTTCCAAGCTAGACTTTAAAACTTAAAACTACATTAAATCAAAGCGATTAAGCAGATTAATTGGATAGGACTTGGTACTAAGTATAAATATGGATAAATAGTTGCACATATTTATGAAGACAATATTAAAGCATTTAGATTTACATTTTACCTTTTACAATATTTTTAACGATACTTTACTGGCATAACTTTGTGCAATTTAATGTGTTAGAAAAGGAAATGGGATTAAACAATGTTTCTACATTTTCCTAACCATTTCTGCCTAAACAGTTGTTTGACTTTTAACGCAAGAATCTTGGAAGGATTATTTGAAACAAAAATCTATAAATGTAGACATAACCCGGTATTGACAATGTCTTAATAGTGTTTAAAATTTGTATTTAAATGTAAATTATAGTATTTACTCCTAAATATCATTAATAATCTACCAGACAGATCAGGGCTCCCATAATCATTTATTTTGTGAGTGTCTCTGTAAAAATATGTAATTTTGGGAACTAGTTACACAGAGATATAAAAGCTTTTAAAACCTGAAGTGCGCATCAGAAATCTTTCTTATAAACAGCAACCAGTTATTGTAAGCAATATGCCATACAAAAATGCATTTTAAACACCTGTTTTTAATTTATTTGCGATATACTTCCAGTCGAGGCCAACGAACAAAATGCGCCGCCCATACTGTATCTTCGTGACCGCAACTGGCGGATATCGGAGACGGAGAGAGTCGGACAGGTAATCGAGCAGGTCCGGGCGGACGATGCCGACGGCGATGATCTGATATTCGGCCTAGAGCCTCGCTTCATCCCGCCCCCCGGGAGCGGGGGTGGTGCCAGTGCACCCGAAAAAATACCCTTCCACATTGATCCGAAAAAGGGGATTGTCTATCTCAACGAAAGTCTGGCGGGAAGGGTAAGAAAAATTATATAAATAAGCCTTATTATAGCCTTGCAGGAGTTATAGAAATTGAGTAGTCTAAATAGCATAAAATAGTATCATATTATTTTAAAAATATGTAACCTTTCGGCTGATACGTTAAAAATAAAACAAAGGTATGCAAATATGGATACAACTCCAAAGGTTTTGGGAAAGCCATAATGTGTACGTGACATATTTTGATTTTATTTAAATTTCGCCTTTAGAAATCCGTCATTATATACTGTATAGTTCACAGTTAAAGATACATAAATGAAATTATCATTAAAATGCACCTAAAGACACTGTTCACGTGATATATACCCTCCATTTTAATAAGTCTACTTAAATGTTTTATACAAGAGGACTCCAAAGAGTTCTTACAAAAAAGATTTAAACCCCTGCAAGGCCATAAAAATGCTGAGGATGCTTTCCATTTTGTTCCCCTTTAACTTTTCCTGAACTTTTAACCTGAAATATTTTGTTTTTCCTCCGCAGGCTGGCCAGAATTTCCTCATCTACATAACTGTCACCGATGGCCGCTATACGGCCAAGAACGAGGTTTTCATCAATATCCTGGGTGAGAGGGACAACAGCTACGGGTATCGACCGCAGACCTCCATTTCGAACGTGGTGCACAACATATCGCAGTTCCTGCCCCGCTTCGACCAGCTGCCGGGTGTCCAGTCCATCCGAAATGGACTGCCCAACAGCCGCTTTCCCCCGGTGCCACCTCCGCCGAGTGGAGGGGGGATATTCGGGCCACCGCAGTTCGGTAACTACTACCCGCCGCCGCCGGCACCGCCATCACTGCCCTCCGGTCCCGACCAGAGCAACGAGGCGGCGGAGACGAGCTCCACTACCACGCCGAAGAGCCGCACCAGGCTGACGCCAATAACTGGCAGTAATTCGACGAGGGTCGGGCCAGTCCCCACGGAGGCACCCGCTCCTCCGAGCGGCGTGGGCAGCAGCAACAACACCATCACCGTCTTCTCCATCAAGTCGGGCACCATACCCATTGTGGTGACTATTGGCGGGTTCGTCGCGGCCACCGCGGTCCTGTTCGCCTATCTCTGCCGCCGACGTCTGTGCGCCATCAGCAGGACCCTCAAGAAGTCCAAAGAGAAGGAGGAGCTGGCCAAGAAGTCCAATCCCAGCCAGCTGAGCAGCACGCTCACCGACGACAGCCGCAACTCGATGGTCATGCAGCAGTGGCAGGGACCGGTGGCCTTTGCCAATCGCTATGTGCCCTGGGAGCGGGATCAGCAGCTGGCCATTGTGAGTGGTGCTAGAAATCCTTTATAAGGAGATATATCTCTTAAATAGGGAAATCCATTTCCAGAACTATAATTTCTTAATTATTTTTGAAGTAGAAGCTACCTTAGCTAGTCTCGCCCGACATTCACTTAGCTCCTAAAAGGATTCTGACAGAGGGCTTTGCATAAAATTAGGGAAGGACTCACAAGACCTGCGACTCTGTGTAGATATCGATTCCCGTGCCTTTGGGAGCGATTGCAGCTTGGAGCCGCTGGAGTCCCTAATCGACAGCTACTCAAGCTCAGATTTCTAGGAGACTTCCCAGACTCCCATCCTAGTTGGCGCACTCAACGCCTTCGCAGAGCCATTCTTCCCGTCCTTGTCGACCCGTCACCCATAGTGGCCAACATCGGCAGTGTAATTGACAGGAAAAAGTAGCTCAATGCAGGCTGCACAGGATGAATGCCGGGAATGCGAGTTACATTGGCATCCTATCATTCCATTTCCATTTCCATTCATTCACTGACAGCGGATGCAAAAACGTGCTGAATTTTCCACTCGGCTCTTGTGTCACAAACAGTGGCAACCAATCCACGGGGGCCTTAAGCCGATAAGGGTTATGATTATGGAATCGTTTATGCAAGTTATTTTAGTGGAAAAAAATACTTGAAATATTTTCTGGCTTTCTCCATATTTATGTGCAATATTTGCACCTAAAATCAGTTAAAGCTCCACCCAGAAATAGAAGAAGACAGCTTCAATCTTTCTTATGTAGTGCCGACATTCATCACAAATTTTATAAGAGTAACTTGTGCCAACTCGGGATTCTGTCAGGAAAACTTTTGCCTGGATTAAGTGTCATGTGAGCCATGTTTGTTGGCATAAAGCCAATCAAAGCGTTTCGTTTTGGCCTCACCTGGCAAGCAGACACTTTTCCCGGCTTAAGTGTCACCTGATCTCCAGTCTATTAACTTAATGACAAGCAGAAAGGGATCGAAGCTAATCAGAGCGCTCTATCTTGTATTATTTCTGATATGTGTTCCTGTCCCAAACATCAACATGGATGGCATTTCCGCTCGCCATCGATGTCGCTGCCAATGCCGGATGCCTTCGCATTGGCCATGTTGCTGACAGGCCACGTCCCAGTTATCAACAGGTGTTGCCAGCGGCGGAGATGCCAACGCCGGAGTGCCCATTGCCGGGACAGGTGAGATCCCGGGCTCCACCGCGGGCCCAGGATGCGTGGCAGGTGCTGGCACTTCCGGCGCCCCGGAAAATGGCGCCCCTGGCAACGAGGCCAGCGGCGACCGCTGGGAGTTCCCCAGGTACCGTTTGAAGTTCTTCAATATCCTGGGCGAAGGAGCCTTCGGACAGGTTTGGCGCTGCGAGGCCACCAACATAAATGGTGAGTTTACTCGAAAATAAATAATCAATTATATTCTAGAGAAATTCTAAGTACATAACATTGTTAACAAAGGTTATAGGTATACATTAACCAATCTTCAAAGCAGTTAATCTATATACTTTGTTTTGTGTTTTTATTATTGATCAAGGAACATGTTTTGTTTTCCTAAAAAACTACAGAAACTTTGATTTATTTATTATATGAATCGATATATAAATTTCAACTAAATACGTAGTTGAATGTTTTTATAATCAAGTACTGTAGTTACCCTTTTCCACCTTAATTGGCCCTCTAATTTACCCTTTGTCGAATTCCAAACTCTAAAATGCCCGCTATTCCGCAAATTCCATTCATTTCAACAGAGCTATTTAATATTTTCGTATTTTGATACGACGGAGAATGGAATTTTAAATGGGGCAGATTGTGCATTCAATCAGCGGGGATTCACAAAGCTACTGGCTCGTGATATGCAGCAGTTGTTGCCCCACATTTAAGTACTCAGGTGGTGAAAATTGTGCAATCAGGGGTTGCTCTGCCCCTCCAATGCACCTGCCCCCTAAAAGCCCTTTTTATGAGCACGTAGAATGGACATACAGAACGAAGAGACAAGTGAATTCTGGATTTATGCATATGCAGGGGGAAAGGTAGAAAAACTGAGCACAGGACTTTATGTAAGCACTTGAATATTGAAAACTAAAAATATCTGAATATAGCCTGGACCATCCATTGAGCACTGAGAGCCTGGGGGGTTTGGGAATATTAATTGGGAAGAGTTGGCCACAAGAACCCCAACTCCTCATAAAGTTTGAGTTTCAGTTGCTAAAAGCGCTCTAGAATGCAAAGCAAATAATGAATAATTTAAGTGAATGGTTGACCTCTATTCTACAAATGGCTTTTGATTGATTTCAATGACTTCAAATACTCGTCGCTCTGCAATTTAATAATTATAAACCACTTCCTACAGACACCGAAGGCATCACCACAGTGGCCGTGAAGACCCTCAAGGAAAGCGCCACTGAAGTGGATCGCAAGGACCTGCTTTCCGAGTTGGAGGTAAGTGGCTTGCTCGTACACAACGACAACAAATCAAACACAATTCTCGTAAATTAGCATTTACAATTTCTTAAGTCAGCCGTAAAGGGTATGCAAAATACCGGTAAAATCGTTACATCCAAAAGTTGGCAAAGTGACGACTTGCGAGTGGGGCTGGCTGGCGAGCGCAATTTCTCGGCTGCCTTTCACTCTGTCACTTTTCATTCAATTGGTTGCCATTCCCAGTCCCAGTCCCAGTCCCAGTCCCACTCCCATCCTGGAATCTCCCCCAGAAAGTCTTCCAACTCGAGGACTCCCTCTCGGAGGAGGAAAGTGCCGAGCCGCGCCGTGCCGACTGCCTGCTGGCTGGTGGGAAAATCTTGTGAGTTGGTTTTTCTGGTTAGATGAAAAGTTTTGTAAATTGAAAATTAACGATGCTGAAAAGTTTTGAAAGAATTTCTTTTTCTACTCCTTGCGATTGCCGACTTGCGGACTTTCAGCACGACGACGGCCCTCGGTTGGCCCTTGAGCTTGGATTTAATGTCTGCCTTTTTAATGAAAACGTAAAACGTAAAGGAGTCTACTTATGTGTCTCTCCTCTTAGAGTTGAAGCAAAATGTTTCATCAGGGCTGCTCCAAAGGAATAAATGTTCACACAAAATCAGGAATGATAAGGTGGAGTCCAGGTGATGCAGTTTTGGGGAGTCTTTGCCAGAAACTTGTCTGTGTCTCTAACAACTTAGAGGAGACATTTATTAAATTGAAGCCTCTGCTATTTACCATGTATCTTTTACAGTTTTCCATGACTTAATAGTCAAGTTAAGGTCTAGTTCTTGTATAAATTCCAATGCTTCAACTCTGAAGTTCTTTTAGAATTTGCAAGGCTTTATCGATATATTATCCACTCTTCCAGTGTCCACTGTAAACACCCGCGCCAACGAAAATTGTCAAGAGTTTTCTAATTTAAAGTTTGCACTTTCCTATTCTTCCTTTTCGCGCTTTCTCCACTTTCTTGTCCCATAGTTTATTATATTTGTTGTTCGCTAATTAGCTTTGTTTCGTCCCTTTAAAACTTCAAAGGAAACTGTAATCCCATTAGGTAAATGTCCTTTGGCTGAATTAAATTTAAATAAGGCTGCTCTGAGGCTATCTGGAGTGCAGCCGCGTGCCTGGGTCGATGTGGGTTAAATGCCAATTCGAATAATGTCGGGACCTATTGCATATTTATGGTCGCCAAAAATACTGCGACAAAATTATTCATTTATGCCCTTGTAAGTATTCCGGTGTCAGACGTGCATATTTAATGCCCCGAGACCAGTCCTTGGGGCGGTTACATATGCCAACTCCGAAAAAATCCAGCATGGCCTTTAAAGTGTGTGATTTCCTTAGACGATTTTGCCTGATTTAACCAAGGGAACAAAGGTTACTCTGTGATTTCGTTTTGCGGCGAATCAATAAATATGAGTGTAGTGGTGGCGGCACAATTACCAGGTCCTTGAATGGCCTTTCATTTGCATACTTTCTGGGCAGGCAAAGCCAGTGGAGTGCTGTTGCTCCTCCAGCGACAACGTATTGTATTCATTTGGCCCAAGGACACCACTCAGGATTTCCCAGGTCGCCGCCAGTCCGTCAGCCCACCCGCATCCCCCGAAAGTAATCCCGTAATGATACGACCATTTGCCGTATCGATTAGCATTTTCAGCTGCCGTTTCCCTGTCTCTGTTTCTGGCCCGAACGGCGGCTTGTTACCTCTGCTGGCAAGTCGATGGCTGGCTAATGTGTTCAGCATTTGGCTGCACTGAATCGCATTTATGGGGGACACATTCGCGGCACTTGGTAGCAGGATTTTCCGTTTGTAAACACTACGAACTAAGCCGTGCAAATCGCCTTTCGGCCAGCAGAAGAACACGAAGCGACCGAAACGACTTTCGACCGCGCGCTCCGACGCCTTAAAGCAAACTGATTCCTGTTGCTGTTCCTGCCACCAAAAAAGTGAACAAAAGTGACAGGCCGCAGCATCCTCTCGCCTGCAGGGTCAACTATATTCGCCATATCTCTCTCATCGAGGAGCCCCCACTCTCGACCTGCGCACTGGACTTTTCGGAGTTCGCAAGCCTCCAACCTTGCCCCCTGACCGGCAATCTGGGCCTGAATCTGACTCCGGCTGTGAAGGGCCACTCTAGGGTTGCCGTGCGGGTCGCGTCCCTCATCATTAAAGTCGCATTTGGTGCGGAGTCCGAGGTAGCGGGTCCGGGTCCGGGTCCGGGTCCGGAAAACACCGGCAGCGATGTGCGGCTGCAGTATATCATGTTCTGCGGATTACCCCAGAAACGAGAATAATTGCCCTTTAATTTTGGAACAATGCAAAATTATGGATGGCCCACGGCTGCCGAGCATTCCAGACTCATTCCTCAAGTCAGGGTCCTTTTCCGGGGACCTGGAAAACGACCGGGTCCTTGTTGCTCCTCCGAAAGGAGTTAAAAGTTTTGGAATTGAATTAGGAGCGGAGGAGGCACGGAGGCGCGCCGTTCGAAAGGACCAAGTTATTAACTGAAATGAATTGCAGCTACTTTGGCTAACTAGTTGATGTCGCAGTAAATAAAATCAGAGTCCGAAAAGATAAATAAAGACTTGAATTTCTGGACTGTAAATAATGGATGCCTTCAGTAAATTGCCAGGCAAGGGAATGCATATTTGGAATGGTTATCAAAAAGGCTTAAAATGGCCACAAAAGTCTTCTACTCAGGCTTCAGCAACTTTCTGGACTAAATTATATTAGACATTAGGCAGCCTGCTGAGAGATTTAAAATTACTCCTGTTTGCTTTAATGAAATTACCCTACTTATGTACTTAATTGACCCAACATCTAATTACAGGTAATGAAGTCTTTAGAGCCACACGTCAATGTGGTTCGCCTGTTGGGTTGCTGCACGGATAAAGATCCCACTTTTGTGATTCTCGAGTACGTGAATCGAGGAAAGTTACAAACTTATTTACGCAGTTCACGCGCCGAAAGGTAAGCCATTAATACTTAAATCTATAAACACAATTAACAGGATTGCTACAAAAATAATTAACTTTCAAATTTAATTCAATTTATTTACTAAAAAAAATTAGAACTATTATTGAGCATCTCGAGAGAACTCGCACTAGAACTATAAACTACGATTTCAGCAGCAATATAGTGCTAAGAAAATACTTTTGCAAGTTAGAATTCTAGTTAAATATAAGTTTTAACAAGGCTCAAGTCTTTATACTTTATACCAATAAATATTATTATTTTATAGGCACTATGGCAATACCCACGGAAAGTCAAATGTCTTGACTTCCTGCGACTTGACATCCTTCATGTATCAAGTGGCCAAGGGAATGGATTACCTCACATCCCGCGGTGTAAGTAAACTCACAGGAAAGTGTATAAATAGTAGTATATAATACAAGCTTCCTATTCTGATATCAGATTATCCATCGAGATCTGGCGGCTCGAAATATTCTGATCACAGACGATCATACCTGCAAGGTGGCGGACTTTGGCTTCGCTAGAGATGTGATCACATCGAAGATCTACGAAAGGAAGAGCGAGGGCAAGCTGCCCATAAGGTAATGCCGATTTTAAGAACGAATTAAATGCTTAATGCTTATATCGAATCTCTGATCCAGATGGATGGCCACCGAGTCACTGTACGACAATATATTCTCCGTTAAGTCGGACATCTGGAGCTTTGGCATCCTCATGTGGGAGATTGTGACTCTGGGATCGACGCCCTATCCCGGAATATCGGCCGCCGACGTTATGCGAAAGGTAGGAATACATTAACCTTGTTTATTTACCGAAATTAATTACACTTTTCACTCTCCAAATAGGTGAGGGATGGTTACCGCCTGGAGAAGCCGGAGCACTGCCGTCGGGAGCTGTACAACATCATGTACTACTGCTGGTCACACGATCCCCAGGAGAGGCCTCTCTTCGCGGAAATCATCCAGATGCTGGACAAGCTGCTGCACACCGAAATGGACTACATCGAGCTGGAGCGGTTCCCCGATCACAATTACTATAATATCGTCAGTCTCAGCGGTGAGAAGCTGTAGACGGACTGTCCAAGCACTGAACCCCAAGAGCTTTATTACCTCCAGAAGACTATTAGAGTCTTGGTTCCATTCTTGAACTTGAATAGCTGAGAAGGGTTTCTACTGCCATCGCGAAGAAGGAGTACAAGTCTGGGTATCAGATGAGTCGAAATACCAAAAGAATGTGGGTTATATGGGGCCTGCATATACCTGGGAGTATCTGTTCTCCAAAGACTCCACTTTCGAATGCATTTTGAATTCCTGTTTACGTGTAAGACAATGGGCCGGCATGTTTGATATGTGTTCACGATTTATTTATTTGATGCGTATTATGTACTTTAATTTATCAACCGTGTGTATAGAGTTATAATTTATGATATATTATTGTTAAATAAAGAGAACTCCTTAAACATAGCACTTTCTTCAAAGCCTAATGACAAAGGGCAAGTAACTTTCTTCGGCGTAACTTCTCTAATGTTATGTTTAACCAAAAGTCAAACTAAAGAGCCGAAAATCGTTGGCCGTTCTACATTTCATGATGGAAGACAGTGACAGAGACTTAGTGCCGTGCCGAGACCGAGTCCGAGGCGAAACCAAAGTCAGCCGCCAAGGAAACAGAGTACGTGCACAAATGAAGCCAGCAGCCTCGAAAGCTGCTGAGGCTGATACCTAAAAGACGCTCTACGTGATGTGCATCGCAAAAAATACTGCATACTCTACTATGCTATTGAACATATATCGATTCCCTCAAAAACTTAGCTCAAGCTCAAAGTTTTTCAGTTCAGAAAACTTTTTATTAACGCATCCAGCTTAAGTTTCTTAATACCCCAAATCCTATTACTTAAAAGCAGCAACAAGTGGGCTTAGCATCGAAACCAGTTAAGACTTAACTCTGAGCTGGTAAAAAAGGGTTCAAGGGCTCGAAATATCTACGCAAACTGCTCTGGCAACTTAAGTTAGGTATTATTTCTAAATGGACTTCGAATATTACCGACAGAGAACAGCAACAGACTAATTGCCAGTTCAAAGGAACTCGGCTTTTATATCTTCCAAGAACCCGAACCCTTTGGTACCACATGGCGCATGAGTGTGCTCTTAGGAGCACGTGCTTAGGATGTTCGGGAACAGATATAAACTATTGCGAAACCATATGTCTGCGATTGGCAGAAATGTTTGTTGTCATGCTGTGAGAGAGCGAGGTCCTGAAGGAGAGCAGTCAGCGTAACAATCAGCTGATTTACATAATGGAATTAATAATAATTTAAAGAGTAATAATTATTAAGAACTGGCTAAATGGGAGTTTAGTTCTACTTTGAGTAAATATTTGTATTGACAATTAATTTTATATAATATATGAATACTAATAAATAATCAGACTCAGACATCTCTCACAGAAAGCTTTTGTGTGGACAAGACATGCGCAGAAAACTAAATATTAAAAGCTTGAAAGGCCGTTAGAAAGTTAATAATTTCGAAAGTAATTAGGACTCCGAATATACAACCATTTAAAGCCACAATGAAATAAAATTTAAAATGTATATAGTTATATATATAAATATATTTTTGGATAATTTAATAAATGTAAAGATTATATACTCTAGAGAATTGATAATATATATTTTAACTCTTTTACATTATAAGTCCTTAACTTCTCAGTTACTTTATTCACTCATTTTAGTTTTGGAAAAAAAATCACTACTGCTTAATAATAATTAAAACGTATAAATGTTGGTTTGATCCAGCTTAAACTAAGTGAGACATAGTGAGAGCATAAATAACTACTTAAGCTTTAAACTAAAGACAAGTCCAATGCCAGCATATGAACCCCTATTGCACAGCCCTCCCTGAATATTACTTGCAGACAGTTCGATGATTTAATCTAAATGAAATCATTGTTGTCCGAGCCGTGCAACTTGGTTTCCTCGTTCTCGCGCTCCCACTCGTTCATCTTGGCCTGCATGATCAGGTCCTGGAAGGAGCCATACTCCGCGTTCTGGCGCGTCTTGGCGGTGAGTCCCACGTCGCCCTCGTCGTCGTACAGGATCTCGGAGGCGTAATCGCTGTCCTCGTTGTTGCCCTCGAAGTCCGTCTCCGAGTCCGAGTTCGAGGAGAAGCCGCCGCTCTTGGGCATGTCCATGTCGAAGTAGTCGCTCTCGTCGTCCCGCGGCAGGCCGTGCTTCAGATAGAACGAGTTGAGCAGGCTCTCGATCTTCCAGGATGGCATGTCGGAGACCATCTTGACGGCGATCTTGCGACGCGGCCTCTTCAGGGGCTTGTGCCGGGGCCTGTCGGCCAGCTCGAAGTTCAGGGAGGTCTTCAGCATCCGCTTGGAGGCGGTGAGTTTCTTGAGAATGGATCGGTAGAGACCCAGGAACTGATCGGGTTGCGTCTTGGGCTGCGGCAGGGCATTGGGATTTTCCTGGATGAAGCGATTGAGCAGATCCTTGGTGCCCTGCTGATCCTTCTGCGACTTCAGGAGTTCAACTATAAGAAAAATAAATACCGAAAGTTAATAAAGGATCGAAAGGGAGTTTGGATTTGTTTTATTTGTGAAAGAATCACGTCTTAATGCTGAGCTTTGATCAGTCTGGGTAACCCACCTTTTTCTTGCGTTAGTCCGAGTGTGTTCTTGAAGACTCCCCAGTCGTCCTTGCCAGCTTTCTTAACCGGGCTTTTCTCCACGCTCTTGATGTACAGAGCCAGGCAGCTCTGCTGGATGGTGAGCAGTAAAATGACAATCTTTCCCAGCTCCATTTCGAATTTCTGTGTCCTTGCGATGTGCTTCGTGCGGAAGGTGCGGTGAGTGTGATGTCCTCGGAGCTGCAGGGGCTGCCTTTTATACCTCCTCCTCGAGCCGCGGCGCTGATCCGCGTTAATTGACATAACCGCACATAACCGATAATCAGACAAAGGCCGCAAAGCAAAGGCGCTTGACACTCGAGACATCCGGGGCGCCTGCGTCCAGCGTCCTGCGTCCTGCGACCAGGAGTCAACACAGGACGACATGTGCTTGATTGAGCGGCGATGCTCCTGGCTGCTCATTGTTTTTCTAGGGAACACTTAGCGCGAGCCGCGGCAATTAAACGGCCAACCGAGCGCAGGACCCAGGGAAATCAGACGCAGACAGGTAGCCAGCGAGTCGAGTCGCAGGACGACGACACTCGGCACTCGACGGCGACGAATGTGGGAATCAAAGTGCAGTAATTGAGTCGCTTAAAAGCGATGAGGAGCTGATGCGCCAAATGGCTACGGCTTCGGTTTTGGTTTCGGTTTCGGCTTCGGTTTCGGTTTCATGAATGTAGAATTTGCACAGGACTCGTCGCAGCTCTGCCCTGGGCAGCAGCAGCAGGTAGACGCTCGCCTTTCAAATGCGAAAGGAAGTACAAATAAATCCTAGCGCCAGCCATAAACGGATCAACTGCGCCGATCTCAATCCGCTGCTGGTCGCTGGTCACTGGTCGCTGTCGACAAGTTTTCGCTAATTATTCCTGAATGCGGGTTTTATTGATGCAATATAAATAATGCAAAGGCCATTTGAGGTGCCAGCGCAGACAAGCGCTGATCCTGATCCCTAAAAAATTAGTTATCACGGCCGCCAGCTGACGGATAATTATGCAAATTGCATACATCGCCTTAGGCAGTGTAGGCACTTAGTTATTAATATTCTTTATTCGAGGCCCTTATTGGTACCTAACAACTTTTATTCTCCTTTTATTTTTCGGCCTCTGAAATCAACAATAAATATTATTTAATTGTATCTTTGTTTTCGCATTTCTCAATATCATTTCTCTCCAGTTTTGATTGATTATTGTTATTGAATTTATACATAAATATTTATAACGAGAATCGACCTGAAAACATGTAATTGTATTGTAATCAACCTAATCACTACGACCTATTTAATTATTTAATGGAAGGTGTGAGTATGAGGATCGGTTAGGTATGCATTTTTATGAAGATATAGTCATGGAGCTAAAAAGTATCTCCGATATAGATGGTGGAGGTTGTGGTAAATTGAAAGAAGTGGGAAGAAATTGAAAGAGAACCATTGAGATGTCTCAGTCAGGAACAGAATGGCTAAGGTGGCCGAGCAAGCACAGATGAAATAAAAACAATTTTATAAATAAAACTAACAATAAAATAAACCATAAAAATTAAGACCATATTCCCATCACATCTCCAGAAAATTGTATAATATTTTAGCTCAATATCGATAGATTATCCTGATGCTTATGATATAATATAATTAGCTAACCTATCTGTCAACTTCTCTTTGAGTTTCTTGAACAATAATTTATAAATAAATATTTAAATATATATGTAAATATATATAGGCGAACTCCGGTTTTCTCCTAAGTTTTTGTATATATCGTATCGGTACTTTTATACCCTAATTTGGACATATCAGAGTTTAAAATAATTATAGCTAAGCCAAAACAACATTCATTTTAATTTGGAAAGCTTTTCCATGTCAGTTTTTATTTGCTTAATTAATCTACATATTTAGTTTAGAAATAACAAACAAATTATTTTTAGCCAAATTTTTATGATGTAACTAACCCCTTATAAATTTTTGAAAAATCGCCAAAAATTTTTTGTCAAATTTTTTAAAATATTTTATTATCAAATAACTAAGATTTTAGCGGGGAATCGGATAATACGCGGGGTCAGAAGAGGTCAAGAAGACCTCAAATATACGCATATTTGGGGCTTTAAATCGGTATTTATATACCCTAATTTTTTTTGACAAATCAGAGTTAAAATAACCATAACTACGCCAAAACAGCATTCATTTCCATTCGGAAAGCTTTTCAGTGTTAGTTTTTGTTTATAAAAAAAAAATATATATTTTTTTTTATTATTTTTTTTTACAATTTTAATGATGTAACAACTTAAAAAATTTTTTCAAATCGCCAAAAAAATGTCAAATTTTGTAAAATATTTTATTATCAAATAATTAAGATTTTAGCGGTGAATAATAATAATAAAATAATAATAAGCGTAATAAGCTCTAAAACAGACCTCAAATATACGAATTTTTTGGGTTTTTAATCGGTATTTATATACCTTAATTTTGTTGGACAAAACTATAACTAACTACGTGGCGTATATGTGATATTTACTGTTGATGGAAGGTTGAAAACTCTGAAAAGGTTTAAAGCTTGGATGAAAACAGGTTGACTTATTTGTTGAACAGTTTCCACAAGGGTAGTCAAGCTTCAAGCAGTTAAATGCAGAATAGCAAAGCAGGAAAAATCAAACTTAAGAATAACCATTACTTGGCCAAAACAGCCTTAAAAACAGCGATTCGGAATATATATGGCATTTGGCTGTCGTTCCATTTTTGGCCAAATTATGCTCTCCAGAAGACCTCAAGTATGCGGATATTTGGGTCCTTAAATTGGCATTTTTATATCATAATTTTTGGAAAAATCAAACTTAAGAATAACCATTACTTGGCCAAAACAGCCTTAAAAACAGCGATTCGGAATATATATGGCATTTGGCTGTCGTTCCATTTTTGGCCAAATTATGCTCTCCAGAAGACCTCAAGTATGCGGATATTTG